>VCRD01006485.1:8937-26662 GCA_006783055.1 Trinorchestia longiramus
CGATCATCAGCAAGCCATACCATACGGTCAACCAGTAATTAGAAATTACAATTTCAATTTAATAACAATCACAACTTTATGTTTTTAGTTTTCGCTCTCATAATTTTCCTTTTTCGGTCTTTCTCGGATGTTAAACATCCAATTCAGTTGAATGTAATGATGTCAAATCTAATCTGTACCTAAAGAAAATATTTCGCTTTTCACCTAAAATCCGTATAATACCTACCACGTCAGAATTTATATGTATCACCAATGATTACCTCTTAAGTCATCATTGAAAAAGCGAAGTTTCATTTGTTTCCCCATGTATATTTAACGTTCATTGCGTGATGTGAATGTTTATGTACATATACCCGTAGGTACTGCTGTTCTATCATCTATGATACTACGCATAGAATACCTACCACTTAAGGATTTTATGATAAGGCAT
Organism: Trinorchestia longiramus; assembly: GCA_006783055.1. NCBI lineage: Eukaryota > Metazoa > Arthropoda > Malacostraca > Amphipoda > Talitridae > Trinorchestia > Trinorchestia longiramus. The sequence continues at coordinate 9,368 of VCRD01006485.1, forward strand.
TTTTAAAAACCAATGCTGTTATATTTCTTATGTACCAACTTTATTGGAAATATACGTTTTTGTTTTGTTTGTTTGTAACGTGTATTTCCTGAATCTAACAAACTTTCAGGAAAGTCAGGGAAAGAAATTTCTAAAAAAATTGAACTCTCCACTTTAAATGTCGTAGAACACTTTACATCTGGAATAACCGTGAAATGAATAAATTACTCATAGAGTAGCTGTCAAGTTTTGGAACGAATATTGTAAAAAAATTTTTTTTGTGACGATACGGGTAACAATGAGTGTACTATTTCTTTATATCACATTTATAGGATAGAAAAGCTCCCACGTAGACAAGAGGAGAAGAGAGACATTGTTCAATCCGCAAGCGTTTTGTACCAGCTGAATTCAACTGAATTAGTCTGCCTACTGACGATTCTTCAGTAAAAGCATGCCTAAAGAAAATTTTCATTAATCAAAGAAAACTACACTAAAGTATACATATTATTTGAACAATAGGACGAACAAGAACAGATTATTCAAATCAAGTTACTATATGAAATGTGAAACAGCATTGATTTGTGAAATACTTCATTATAAGCTCTATACATGGTAAATATTTTACAGTTGGCAGTATAATAGCAATTAAGCGGATGAATCTATAGGGGTGTCAGGATGCTCCACCATAAACTTGAGGAAGAGAGATAACCCTGCGTTCTGTCGTTGGGAGTTTATTTACAACAAATGCCAGAACTTCAACGGAAATAAAAAACTATCATGAGCTAGAACCAAAACCAGCCCAAACGGTGCACAATAACTAATTAAAAAAAACAGAAAAATACTATTAAGGAAATAAAATACGAGAAGAGGACGTTGCAAAATGAAGGCTGCCAATTTAAACGCCAAAGTGCACCAAAGAGTTTTTCTAAGAATTACTGATTTTATGAAGCAATTGTGATACACGATTTGTCAATTTTCGAACAGTAGTATATGAATAAAAAAAGCACAACCTCGACATGAGCAGTAGGTGACTGCTAGCAACATTTTGTATCGAAAGCGTAACACAAGCAATGAAACGAACAGTAGAGACTAAAAAGGTAATCTGGACAAGTTGTGAGCAGCAATGCTACCGTAAACGAAGAGGCTTTAAAATTCTGCGGCATGACGAATCTGCCAGCAGAGCCTAGGTGAGAAAGCGAGCAGAAATGAAGATTTCAAAGCGGGGAAACCTTTATTATAAATCTCGGCAATGGTATGATTGAATTACAAAATTATCATTGAAGATTTAAGAAATCATTGAATTAATAAAGACCCAAGAACTTAATGATGTGGACTTTATATAAACTGCTGAGGATTACAGAACATAAAACAGGGAAAAGAACGTTAGCTATCAAATACATCCCTAAAATAATCAACTTAATACGACGTCTAAGGCAGTGTTCCAACCTTTTTATGACTGCGGACCACTCAATGTTCGATAATTTTGCAGCTGCCCGCTGATGGAGGTGGGGGTTGATAACGCGTTCGCAACCGCTCAGCTTCCGGTTAACTTTTTGTTCATGGAAAATCCTGAAAGAAATACTTCACAGTAAATAAAATGGAAATAATTATGTATTTCTTGTGCGGCCTGGTACCATTTGATCCACCGACCGATGTATTCAAGTTATAATACTTTCGATGTTTTTCCCCAGACCTGGAAACAGATAAAAACATGCAGTTAGTTTAAAAATATGTGTGCACTCGTGAATACGTGACAGAGATAGCAGCACTGTGCGGCTCACAGAACTCTAGTGACAACGGCGAGAGTGACTGTTTTGATACTTAAAATGGCGTATAACGTCTGTGTCTGTGCTTCCATTGAGTTTACTAGCGCTTCATTTCAGGATTGAAAAGCTGCTTCTACGCCTCATTCATAGTCACAATCGATAAAAAGGAAATCCTATTCATGCCAGCATCACGCGTAAACATTGCCTGGTAACATGTTACGCGCTCGTGACTCATTCAACGATCCTCCAAAACAAGTTTCTCCACTCGCTCGATCATATCGTCAGACCGGCTGGTACGAGGCCGAGATTGTCTTGATTTGTTGGTGCACGACGCTTTGCCTTCTTTCAATTTTTGCGCCTACAAACGCACATTAGACACATCCATGACACTCACACATGTCTCACTAAACGGGCGAGGAATTTCAATCGGCGTCATACCACTGAAATGCAGAAAACGAATGATTACACAGTGTTCTTTATTTGAAAACGTCATTTCCTGTATCAAAAACAGTCTTCTTTCTCGGCACTGATCTGTGTGCGTTCAGGGCTGCCATCTCTATCACGCATTCACAACGAGTGTACACGTATTTTAAAACAAACTGCATGTTTCTATCTGTTTCCAGTCCTGAGAAAACACATCAAAGGTGTTATAACTTGAATGCACCTCATAATAAAAGGCACCAAATTGAAAATGGAACACAGTGCTACTTAAACTCAATCTAACTAAACGATATCGATGAAACTGCTCAATCTATAACCTGTGATATCCTAGCACGAATAAAATAGCAATTAGACATGTAGTGACACAGGTAATATGCAATCGTTGTGGAATATTACAATTCAAAAAAATCGAGTTTACAACCAAATGTTATGGATTAGCTTGAAATTTAAGTTAGCAGTGTGTTACAGAAGCGATTATATTTTATTGATAAAATCCATACATTTGGGTCTTACGATTATTCAGAGCACTGCAAGTGAAACATAATTAACATTGATATATTCCGAAGTCCTCCTGCTGTTTATTTCAGTTCGAATAGTATTATGAACAATTAATTGTCAGTATTGTTTTACTCCTCATGAATGCACCATATTGTTGTGGTGCTCTGATTGCATGTACTACACAAAAGATTTACTACACAGTATCACAAGAAAATATTTCGAATTTTTCAAATTTTCCTACTCCACGAAAAACCGAAAAGTTTTTTGTGCGTCAAGGCCCTTATTCGTAGAATGGGATTGATAGGTCACTCGGAGATTAAGAAATTATATAAAATAAATTTGGTCATGTCGTAACCCACTACTGAAATCTGTTTCATAAATCTATCCACACGTGGGATCAAGTGCAGGTGATGAGATGGCCAGAACGCTCTCAATAATACTCGTACCTCATAATACTTGTTCCTGCTCTCCCTGCCAATACCCTGCATGAAGCATACGCGTCAACACAATTAAGAATGCCTCTAATTATGACAAAGTACACTACAATCATTGTTAATTACGTTTTTAATTATTTAGATCTGTCTCGATCCTGACAGGTCATAGGCTGTTTGTACGAACTTGATGATACGATGCTTACAGCAGGTGCTCAGCTCTGGTACCGTTAGACATAGCACATGGAAATATTGATCAAACATCACATAACACATTGCATCAGAAACACTGGAAGGCAATTTGGAATGTGTACTGATCGTTGATCAACTGTTGGTATTGATCTCATATACTTCTTTACACCGGTTTTACCTCCGACGTCGTTGTCAAGGTATGACAGTAATCGTAACGTGTTCGAAACAAAAATTATAATTCAGAAGCAAATTACTTTCCGTCTCGTCCGGACTATGATTGCAGTCAGATGCAGGTGATATTAAAATGAACTGAAAACAACAGCTGCACTAAATCACGTAATATTAAACTTTGACCTGATTTATGCTCTGTAATATCAAAGTATAAATCTGAAAGTAGGCTGTGATTGCTCATTGGTATAAAAAATTTAGACGTGGGTCGATGGATGTTTCAAAAACAGATGACAGATGGTACAATGGTGGAAAATGTTCATTTAAATGCGACCAAACTTCAATCCTTCACACTCACTGACGAGCAGTAAATTTTCGCAATTAGATGCTAAGCTACGTAGAAGTAAGATTCATAATTTATCACTAGAATTCCAATTTTGTTTTGTTCCAATTTGTCTATCAGACGAGGGAAAACTCCGTTGTACGCTCATTTTCATACCATGTTTTTGAAGTGCGTTTTGGCTTCAAGGAAACACAAGTCAAAACTCAACATCTCACTTTTCAATTTATTTTAAAAACGAACAAATACAACTACCACAGTGACAAATTTCGGTGGGAGAACATCAACATTTTAGGAAACTGAAACATTCATTGTACATTGCAAAATGAAGGGTTAATGTACATTCTCAGAACACAGTGTAGTTCAGTTCGTGTCTTGTAAGTACCATACAGCACTCGTGAATGTTATACATTTTTAGCATTAATTCAGTGGCATTACAGCTCCTGATGGCAGAGGATCTTACCTGCCTGCGACTTTTTAGTGCAAGTTTTACGCATCAGAGGGTACCAAAATAAACACAATGCAGAATACAGGAAGGTATGTTTCACAAGCCAGCAACACGAATAACAAAATGCAAATATACTCTGACACATACAGATTGGATTGGTTTTCTCAGGTTTAACACTTCTTTCCTACAATAGATCCTTGCAGGCAGAATGATAGAATCGGATCACTTTTAAGGTTCCAGACGAAGTCGTAGGGATAAATGAGGGATTAAGACTACTAATTATTCGTGGCCATTACTTTAATTATGCGATGGTTTACTTTAAAATGGCTTCTAAATGTTCACAGTGGCATTAATCGTTTCAAAAACACAATGATATTAAAAAGGTGTAGGCTAAGTATAAAGATTCGCGCAGGACTTCAGTTACACGGGACACTGGTTTCCTCCTTCAAAGGGATGAAGAAGGAAAAATAGTGTGCATCAATGTATGGTAGAAAACACATATTTGAACTTGAACTCACTAAACATCAATACATGGACATATGTGAACAAGGTATGGAAAAAAGAAAGCTTATGAATTAGTATCATATATGAAAGAATTCATGATTTAGCTCCTGTATGTTGTTTCCCTTCTAAATATTTCAATTATTTTATCATCTGTCAAGTTTTGTTCGGCGCTCGTAATCTTTTTTCATACACATCCTTGACAGAATAGATATTTCTGTTGAACTTGTGTTGCATATTCAATCAGACACAGTAAAAAAGAGTTCAGATTAGAATTTGATGGATTCTTTGAGCTATTGGCATTTCCTATGCACATAAAGAACTCAAAGAATCTTGCTTGTTTGATGACTATATGGACAGAAGAGTGGAGTGAAATATGACAAGCTGAAAGCCAAAAGTCAGCTTCCACTTCAGATGATAGTTTCTTTATTGTAGTGGAGAAGACAGCCCTGCGTTCATTACGTGTGCATTTCGCGTTTGATAAAAATTACGCCACACACTTAACGTTTTTATGTATTAACTAATACAAGTATGCACGACATCTGCATCTAAAATTTAGACTAATCGGCCAAAAAACCACACCAGCAAACAGTGATAAAGAGAGACCTCTGTTAGTAAAATCAGTAAAGAGAAAAGCAAACAATAAAAGAAATAACTTCAACAGATCAAGAAGATACATTATAAAAGAATTAATCACCCGCTGGAGAACAGAATAGTAGTAAGGCCACAAGAACAATATTTTAAGCGAGCTAATTCTTCCACAACCATCTAGATTGAATGACTTATTAACACGTCGATTGCCGCGTCAACAATAATTGTTGACGGAGCAGTTTTCATTGATACTGCGTCAACAATATCTGTCCACCACTTATTGTTCGTTTCCAAGGCCGGTAACTGTCCTTGCATGCATGCACCCTATGTTATTTTTACGGTGCTAAATACCAGTGGCGTCAGGTGAAAGTTCTTTCTTCAGAGCGTGGCGTCTGGTACAGATATGCGAAAATGATACATAAAGAAAAGTTAGGAGGCCAAACCTTTCTTTTTTTGGTAGCCCCATTGACATACAGTGAGTGCCAGACTTATATGCAACTCTATTTTTTGATTCTCACTCACATAATTGTTAACAAAAATTTGTGACATTGGGTACATTATGTGGCAATACACATGCTCAGATCTAAAATTGTCAGATGATCTGCGTAAGAGTAAACAAACGGCTTGGCAGTCAACGTGTTAATTGGGGTTTCGTAAATGACATACGAATAGGAGACGTTTAGATGCCTGCCATAGTCATACTACAGATGTCGAGGTATAACTACCTTTAAGGTCTCCCAAGCTTTCTTTATTTTCTCTCCAAAACTCAGTTAAACACAGCATCCTTTACAAGTTGTCAAATTTGTGGCCAACAACAATACATTCCTTGACTTATGTTTCACTCAATCTTGGAAATTTGACTCCGAAGTTGAAAAAGACTATATTACTGTTTTTTTTTTACCAAATATGTTCTGCCTCCTTCTCTGACAAGTCAAGGTCTCGAATGAAATCATTCACTGCAATTTGATTCAGTTGGTAAGTGTATCATCTTTTTCTCAATTTCTGAGATGTGGGAGGCCGCCTCGAAATGAATCATAGATACAGAAGTCATCTGTATGGTTTGTAGGCTCCTGCCAAATCATACGTGAAGTAAAAGCCATGGATCACTTATTTCACCCATTCTTGTAATATAACGGATCAAGAATTGCAGCATATATGTCTGTGATTTGTTGTATATATTCAAGTATACATTCAACAGGTATATTCGATGTCCGTACCAGGTGATGCGGGTCATGGGTCTCGTAGTTGAATTTGCTCCCGACGACCGAGTCTCAACCACCCAACCGTGAGAGCGAGGTGCTGCGTATTAGGGGCAACCACCTTCGATGGCTTCATGGGCACATTGTAATAATTAGGATTCAATAAATAGATTTATATAACAGTCTACAGTAAATACAGTTTATAACAGTCTATTTTTCATTATTGAAAAGTAACACTAATTTACGCAAAAAGTCAACAACAAAACGAAGAAAAAAAAGAAAATCCAACAACTTGAAACTCTACAACTAAACAACATGCATTTTGTACAATTAGAATATATTTTTGTTTCTCTGCCTGTCCATTAAGCCATACCATTTCTATGCTTCTCACGCATTCTCTCATTAAAATATATGGTGTCGAGTGCATATCTTTGATTGAAAATATTATCCACTACCTCTATTATTTTCCATACCGTCAGAGCGGTACAATGAGTAATCTGGAGTACTAAAATATAGACTTTGGATTATAAAGGTTGAAGCTTTTGTAAGCCATAGTCACTATCCTAAAATCAATCTACATCGTAATAACTGAAAGATATAAAAAATATGCAGATTTACATCCCTTCTATACTATCAAAATCGATGGGAAAATAATTCTAGTCGAAGTTCGATGTAAGAACTAATTGAAATGAAATTCCAATCAGAATGCGCTTTGCGTGCAGTATTTTGATTAAAATGTTGCGTGTGTAAACTCACACAAAATATTATCATTCGGTGTTGAAGGAGTACATAAAATACAAGTGTTAAAGTGTATGAAACCGGCACTTATTTAGCAAGTGATCAAGCTTTCGGTCGGAACATAATCTATCATTCATGAAGTTTGTCTAAACTACAGGTAGCTACCATTTCATGCTTGTGAAGACAGTACATGAAGTGCTCAGTGGAGACCAGGCGGGCCCCCAAGCAGCAACGTCCCGATATCAGAAGACAGAAGTGGGTAAGCGTCTTAGTTTTCAACATCTAGTTCTATCATTCACTTGTGCTCTGTTCGCGCAGTAATGTAGTTTCTACAACACTGTGGAGCTGCCTTACTAATTACGGGTTCAAGAAACGAGTTATGGGTTTGGGTTATGAAAATTTAACCAATAAGAAAACATAAGCTTTCTCAACTAAAGTAGAAAATAAAGAATTGTTCCATCCATAGGGCATTGAAGTAACTTGTTGCTCACAAGCTGAGGGATTAGAGGTAAACATGGAACCATTTTGCTTCATAATATGTGCCCAGCTAACCAATTCTCGCTTTTTGTTCATGAACTGTCTTTAAATATGTGTTTTAATAGATTCGCCGTGGGGAATTTCTACAGGTAGGCTTAACCTGAAAGAAATAGTTAATGTTCTTTAAAAAGGATTCTAAACTTTCACTCTTTCTCCTGCAGCTACAGAATAATAAAAGATGGCTAGTCAGAAAATAAAACAGTGAAGTTAACATATATCAGTACGTGGACTGTTGAAGTCACCCATTTAATCAATATAATACAACATTCAAATTTGAAGTTAGTTTCTCAGAAATCGATCTGAAGTCTTGGAGGATGGATTACTGCCATATAACCCGTCATCTCTGGTGGCTGCCTCTGCTGCTGGTACCAGGACTCCTCACCACCTCAGCGACAGGCGGTCACACATGGACCATCACTTACGTCAGCGAGAAACGACTTTCAGAAACTGGCCTGGTGAAAGAAATTCTTCAACTAAACCATTCTATACTTGCAGCAGCCCTGTGTGGCAGCAAAGAGTGGTGCAACTCCTACTGTTCAGTTGATGGAGGCCGCTATGCGTTACTTAATCTTATATCTGTCCCATTTAATGAAGACCCGATAATAGAACCATATCAAATCTGCTACACGAACAGGACAAAGAACCTCCTTACTGCTCAGGCTGCCTCTCTTGGTGCTGCTACACCAGTGTTCTCTAATACATTAGCTAGAACACCAAATAATTTGGTGGATGGCCTATGGGATCTCGCGATAGATAATTGTTATATGTCGGAATCCACCTCCGCCCCTTACTTCGTAATAGATTTGAAGAAGACGATAACTGTACAAAAAGTATTAATGATTGTACAACCAGAGGGAAATTTTCAAAATTATTTTCGTTTCCTGGACATTCGTGTAGGAACGACTCCTGCCAGTGGAGATTTCAGCAGTTACACGAGGTTAGAATATTACGAAGGCCCTCCTCCATATCCCTTGTTCGAATACAGCACTAACTCTGCGACTGCAGTAACAGGTCGTTACGTCTCCGTTCAGAAGAAGATGAACGTTAACTCTTTCTTACAAGTTTGTCATATCGAAATTTTTGGATTCTAAAACGAAAATTCACTAAACAAGTTCGATCCTTTCGAAGTTACAAATTTTAAGCAGAAAGTGTGCTTAGAACGGCAAATTTATTCGAATATACTACTCCCTCTGTTCTGAAATAGTTGTATCGAAGCTAATCCAAGGTTGTTTCGAAATAATTTTTCAGTTTCTTAAAAAAAATACCCAAAAAGAGCATAACATAAAATTTATTCTCGCTCTAAACAGTAATTGAATAATTTAAATGATATTTCATGGAAATGAGTACAAATAAATGTAAAATTATATATTTCGTAAAAAGAGTGGTTGCATTAAATATCCAACACGTACGAAATTCCATTTACAATAGTTGTATAACATGAAAACAAAGAAATATTAGACATCTTGAATATTTTTGTCAGCCGAAAACAAGGTTAAATGGCATGCGAATGCGAGAAAAATTAAGTAATTTCTTTCTTCCAGCAACTTGTTTGAATCTGCAACTGAATCTGCAATCTGCAACTTGATTTATTGCACCATACTTCTAAACAAGATATTTTTATTGATCCCGAAGTGCTTGTAACACTGCATTACCTGTATTATTGGTCATATCTTGCTTTTTATTCTTTTATTCAGCATTTTTACCATTTTTTCTCTTTTCGATATCAGATTCTTGTCTACCATTGGTTGGGGATAAAATTAAGTTTCATCGTTTTAAAAAATTGTTTACAATTTTCTTTGATTTTTTTAACTGAATAAGATAATACCAATTACTGAAAAGCATCAATACTAACCTGTCAGTGTAAACATCAAGTAATTTGACTAAAAATTGTAAAGTTTCATATGAATTCAAATTTCTGCTTGTGGAACAACTATTTCAGAACAGAGGGAGTATAATTCATGCCTTGTTTAAGTCTAATTTCGTGATTAACAAAATACACGAGTTGATGTCGACGTGTAATGAATATTTAAATCGGTTATCTACAGCAGTAACCTTACAGCCAGCAATCACAAATGACGGCGAATCAACAAGTGCAGTGCAGTGATAACACGGCATAGAGGATGAAATCACTAGAACCAGCTTTTGAAATTTATTTTACCAGGGAAGGAAGGAACGGCTACTCTGGTTAAGTTGCATTCATTATTGCATTTTAAGTTGTTCAGTGTTATGGCCGTACTACTCGTATTTTCAACTTTTCATCTGAAAGAAAATGAGACAGAAACTTTTTTGGTAATTAAGTATGTGACATGGGAATAATTTTTTTTTTTCATTAAATATGAACTTATAGCACTACAACGATGAAGCTGAGGGTCAAAAGATCACGTGCGAACAGAGCGAGCGTAGTGTCACTTTGCATGACTAATTACCGCATGTCGAAACGAGTACATTTATTGGCCCCACCGTGTGCCTCTTCAAGAGAGACACAAAATGTTCCGAAGAGTAAAATAAAACAAAACTATATAATGAGTGATGGTCTGCAAGCGGTCGATTTTATTTAAGAATTGCGAAAGAAAATTATAGCAGAGTTGGCAGAGCATGTTATAGGATTGTCTACAGGAAAGTACTATACCAGAGATTGACTTCATATTATTGGCCGAAGAAACTTACATTGAAAAGTGTAGCCACGCGAACGAGGAATTTAACACATAAAGAAAAGATAGAACGAGCTTGCTATAAAAGACTGGAGAGTATGAGAGTAAGGGAGGACTTGAAGGTAGATTTGACGAGAGGAGCGTGATTGGCTTGTAGCTATGTAGAGTAATTTTAACGCCTTGGGAATGGGTAGGTCAAGTGCTAATTTGATTAGGAGCATATCAAATTCAAAAGGACTATCATACCAACGGGAGGCAGCAGATCTTAAACGTAGCCTAAGACGTGTGCGTTGATGGAATTCTTGGGGAAGATTTGTGCATTTTGCAGTAGCGTCTAAGTGGCTCACATGGGAGGGAAATATACCGTGCTGTGGAATGAAGTAGCAAGTCACGGGAAACGCAACCAAGTTTTTATGACGTCGTAATGGTAAGAAGACAACGGATATTGTCTTAGTGTTATTTACGAGTGTTAAATTTTCATATTCTCTCTACCAGTGCCGAATTTCCAGTGCGATTTACAAGTGCAAAGGTTGATGTTATTTCAAGGTGAAATGTGGTCAGCGATCGGGAAATTTTTCCTATTTTCAATGATGAAGTCTATCATTGAATTTTGATCGTTCAGTTTTGTATCTAACTATTCGATAGTTAAGAATGCGATTAAACTGTTTTTATGGATCATAGTCTCAAATTAGCATTGCTATAATTCCAGTTTTGTATTCGACTTCTCTATCAAATTAGGAGGTTGAATTTGTCTGCCGTAATACGGTAGACTGCGGTCATTAACTCATTTTTCGTGACTATTAGAATAAAGTCTATGTAATCTTTCTGAGTGTTTCTTAATATTATTTCTCACGTCTGCCATCAAGATCGGGAAACTTTTAATTATTTTATGTGGAGGTTAAGGGCCATTTGAAGGCGATCATATCATGTTCCGTTTTTTTAACATTGTCATTTATGAGAACTGATGAAATGTAACGAAAATAACAGAAAAAATAAATATCAGAAAAATTATGCGTTTGTAACCAAGATCTATATGTATATTTTTTGAGAGAGTAAATAACTCAATATAAATAAATTATTTAACAAATAATAACTGTGCATTTGATATCGTCACACGAAAAGCGATTCTAATGCTCAACAGCAAAAGTTTCTTCCTATTTTCGAAGGCAGAATGAGAAAGATCTGCATTTTTTCTGTGTATTCTTGAAAGTTTTTTCTTCCAAAAGGTAGCAGTTAGTCCCTATCTCTTGAGAGTTGTTATCACTTGACGTGCTTTGGCTGCATGTACTAAACAAAAGATTTAGTACACAGTGTCACAAGAAAATATCTCGATTTTTTCCAATTTTCCTACTCGACGAACAACCGAAAAGTTTTTTTAGCGTCAAGGCCCTTCTTCTTGAACGGGAATTGATAGGTCACTTAGATGTTAAGAAATAATATAAAATACATTTGGTCATGTCTTACCCCACTAGCGAAATATTTTTCATAAATCTATCCACACGTGGGATCAAGTTTAGGTGATGAGATGACCAGAACGCTCTCAATAATACTCGTACCTCATAATACTTGTTCCTGCTCTCCCTGCCAATACCCTGCATGAAGCATACGCGTCAACACAATTAAGAATGCCTCTAATTATGACAAAGTGCACTACAATCATTGTTAATTACGTTTTTAATTATTTAGATCTGTCTCGATCCTGGCAGGTCATAGGCAGTTTGTACGAACTTGATGATACGATGCTTACAGAAGGTGCTCAGCTCTGGTACCGTTAGACATAGCACATGGAAATATTGATCAAACATCACATAACACATTGCATCAGAAACACTGGAAGGCAATTTGAAATGTGTACAGATCGTTGATCAACTGTTCGTATTGATCTCATGTACTTCTTTACGCCGGGTTTAACTCCGTCCTCGTCGTCAAGGTATGACAGTAATCGTAACGTGTTCGAAACAAAAATTATAATTCAGAAGCAAATTACTTTCCGTCTCGTCCGTACTATGATTATAGTCAAATGCAGATGATATTAAAATGAACTGAGAATAAAAGCTGCACTGAATCTCGTTATATTAAACTATGACCTGATTTATGCTCTGTAATATCAAAGTATAAATCTGAAAGTAGGCTGTGATTGTTCATTGGTATAAAAAATTCAGACGTGTGTCGATGTATGTTTCATAAACAGATGACAGATGGTACAATGGCGGAAAATGTTCATTTAAATGTGACCAAACTTCAATCCTTCACACTCACTGACGATCGGTAAATTTTCGCAAATAAATGCTAAGCTACGTAGAAGTAAGATTCATAATTTATCACTAGAATTCCAATTTTGTTTTGTTCCAATTTGTCTATACGACGTGGGAAAACTCCGTTGTACGCTCATTTTCATACCATGTTTTTGAAGTGCGTTTTGGCTTCAAGGAAACACAAGTCAAAACTCAACCTCTCACTGTTCAATTTATTTTAAAAACGAACAAAAACAACTACCACAGTGACAAATTTTGGTGGGAGAACATCAACATTTTAGGAAACTGATACATTCATTGTACATTGCAAAATGAAGGGTTATTGTACATACTCAGAACACAGTGTAGTTTAGTTCGTGTCTTGTAAGTACCATACAGGACTCGTGAATGTTATACATTTTTAGCATTAATTCAGTGGCATTACAGCTCCTGATGGCAGAGGATCTTACCTGCCTGCGACTTTTTAGTGCAAGTTTTACGCATCAGAGGGTACCAAAATAAACACAATGCAAAAAACAGGGAGGTATGTTTCACCAGCCAGCAACACGAATAACAAAATACAAATATACTCTGACACATACAGATTGGATTGGCTTCTCAGGTTTAACACTTCTTTCCTACAATAGATCCTTGCAGTCAGAATGATAGAATCGGATCACTTTTAAGGTTCCAGACGAAGTCGTAGGGATAAATGAGGGATTAAGACTACTAATTATTCGTGACATTGCTTCTAAATGTTTACAGGGGCATTAATTGTTTCAAAAACACAATGATATTAAAAAGGTGTAGGCTAAGTATAAAGATTCGCGCAGGACTTCGGTTGCACGGGACGCTGGTTTCCTCCATGAAAGAGATGAAGAAGGAAAAATAGTGTCCATCAATGTAAGGTAGAAAACACATATTAGAACTTGAACTCACTAAACATCAATACATGAACATATGTGTACAAGGTATGGAAAAAATAAAGCTTATGAATTAGTTTCATATATGAAAGAAGTCATGATTTAGCTCCTGTATGTTGTTTTCCTTCTAAATATTTCAATTATTTGATCATTTGTCAAAGTTTTGTTCAGCCCTCTAAATCTTTCTTCATACACATCCTTGACACAATAGATATTGCTGTTGAACTTGTATTGCAAATTCAATCAAGTACAGTAAAAAAGTTCAGATTAGGATTTAATTGATTCTTTGGGCTACTGCTATTTCCTATGCACATAAAGAACTCAAAGAATCTTGCTTGTTTGACGACTATATGGACAGAAGAGTGGAGTGAAATATGACAAGCTGAAAGCCAAAAGTCAGCTTCCAATTAAGATGATAATTTCTTTATTGTAGTGGGGAAGACAGCCCTGCGTTCGTTACGTGTGCATTTCGCGTTTCATAAAAATTATGCCACACGCTTAACGTTTTTATTAACCAATACGAGTATGCATGATATCTGCATCTAAAATTTAGATTAAGCGGCCAAAAAACCACATCAGCAAATTGTGATAGAGGGAGACCTTTATTAGTGAAATCAGTAAAGAGAAAAGCAAACAATAAAATAAATAACCTCAACAGATCAAGAATATACATTATAAAAGAATTAATCACCCGCTGGAGAATATAATAGTAGTGAGGCCACAGGAACAATATTTTAGGCGAGCTAATTCTTCCACAAGCATTTAGAATGACTTATTAACACGTTGACTGCCACGTCAACAATAATTGTTGATGGGGCAGTTTTCATTGATGCCACGTCAACAATATCTGTTCACCACTTATTGTTCGTTTCCAAGGCCGGTAACTGTCCTTGCATGCATGCACCCTACATATGTTATTTTTACGGCGCTAAATACCAGCGGCATCTGGTGAAAGTTCTTTCTGCGGGTGGAGTCTGATGCAGATATGGGAAAATAATACATAAGGAAAAGTTAGGAGAGCTAACCTTACTTTTTTGGAAGCCCATTCTTTAGTTAGTGTTGTGATTTTGCAGATGATGTTTTTCCGCATTTTAAATATGCAGAATAAATCTTCGATACAGTACGTCTTGAAACGCTAAATACCTCGGCTACCTTGCTTATGAAAGCACCCACCATACGCACTCCAACAATTTACCTGTTTTGAAGTCTGTAAACTCTGACACGATACAATTACAACTTTACAGAACATTACCCCAACAACATATGACCTGCACAGCGGATTTATTGCGGTGTACATACAAGTTGTGTCAATAGGCGAGAACACCACATTATATCAGAAAAAAACATATCTTTTCAAGCATGGATTTCAAGAGGTATTTCCATTGTTGTCTCCAACTCCTGTAATAGTAATTATTATCTCTTTTGTTGCGTATGAAACTAGATATAACTACCTTTTAGGTCTCCCAAGCTTCCTTTTTTTTCTCTCCAATACTGAGTTAAACACGAGGCCCTTTACAACTTGTCAAATTTGTGGCGCAACAACAATACATTCCTTGACTTATGCATCGCTCAATCATGGAAATTTTACTCTTAACTTGAAAAAGACTATATTACTGTTTTTTTACCATATATGTTCTGCCTCCTCCTCTGACAAGTCAAGTTCTCGAATGAGATCATTCACTGCAATTTGATTGAGTTGGTAAGTGTATCATATTTTTCTCAATTTCTGAGATGTGCGAGGCCGCCTTGATATGAATCATAGATACAGAAGTCATCTGTATGGTTTGTAGGCTCTTGCCAAATCATACGTGCAGTAAAAGCCATGGGTCACTTTTTAAGCCATTTTCGTAGTATACCGGATCAAGAATTGCAGCATATATGTATGTGATTTGTCGCATATATTCAAGTATACATTCAACAGGTCTATTCGATGTCCGTACCAGGTGATGAGGGTCATGGGTCTCGTAGTTGAATTTGCTCCCGACGAACGAGTCTCAACCACCCAACCGTGAGAGCGAGGTGCTGCGTATTAGGGGCAACCACCTTCGATGGCTTCACGGGCACATTGTAATAATTAGGATTCTATAAATATATTTATATATTTCTTCAGGTAAAAATTTAACGTTGAATACAAGGATTCCTGCGGTAGGAGGTTTACGATGAAGGGTACATTTTTAGAAGGTTGTTGTCAGACGAACTGCTGAACATGCTTTAACATCTCCCGTCTTTTCCTCCTTCCTTCCAAGCCGAATAGTAAAAGGTGAGTACATATTTCGAGTTGGCATCACACCAACTATGTCTTGCATTGAAGAAAGAAGTACAGATGAAGCCTGCATTGTGTTAGCCAACAGTCTATTTTTCATTACTGAAAAGTTATGAATTTACACAAACAATAACAACAAAACGAACAAAGAAAAGAAATTCCCACAACTTGAAACTCTACAACTAAACAACTGTCGCGAATTTGCACGCCACAAATGTTCACAACACTTCATGAATAAAAGTAAAGGTTTTAAGCTAAATTTATTTGCTTCGAATTATCTAGTAATTAAATATTTTCGTATTTAAGAGATTTTCATAAACTAATTTTGACGACTTGACCGTCAAAACAAAAAATGGTTAAGGGTTTTAAGCCGTCCCTCCAATAAGCAATCAAGTTTACATTTAAAACTGAGGTCTGCAAGAACCAGACTATTAATAGAAAGCTGGAGAGAACGGCTAATCTCACCACCCCCACGCTCGAGGTCCGTCGGTCCCTGGGGTCTAGAGCCGGACTGTCAGTCTTTCACCACCAGAACTGTGCTCAATCGGAATCCTAGGCAGCGTACGCTGAGCTCCAGCTGTAAAGGGCGTAGATGACCCGTGCTCAAGGATTGCCGACGCAGGACCCGTAGCCTCCCACTTCTTCCTGCTGCTAAAATAAAGATTTTCTTATGAAGCTCAACGGAATACCGGGACAATGTTGCTATTAATGCCAAATGAAAGTAGGGACCTAATTACCGGCGAGTAACCTACCATTGACAGCGAGGACTTATTCACTGGCAAGAGTTCGCCCGTCACTGTCCCATAGTTGGTAGCAACCACCCGATTTGTTAGTACTGTTGGAAATTCACGGATTGATTATTCTGTTAATAATGAACTTATTTCATGTTTCAGTATGGTACCGTTTCAGACAACTTCCTATTGATTGATACGAACCTAAAAGATACTTGCTCTTTTAGTGTTTCCATCAGAAACTGCTAGGCGTGAGAGAAATTAAAGTTAAAACGAAAATAGTAGAAGAAGCGTACTCCACATGGATAGTAAAGGATAGTAGTAGTTTTGACGGTTTGAAAGGAAGAGGAAATTTTAATTTACAGAGGGGAATTGAGGGTTGAAAGAGTTTTTTCAGACACTCATTATTAGACAAATTCACTCGTATTAAGGTAATTTTATTTATCGTTAGACAATAGCCTAATTTTAAGTTTATTTTTAATTCTGGATAAACCAGTTTAAATATGAAGTACGCGTCAAACAATTGGTGCTAGGTAGCAAAACAAAACAAAATGAAAGAAATTTTATTTATTAACACAAAATATAGAATAGAATAGAATGAGGCTATAGGAACGAACCTTCTGGCCCATTCTTGGGTCGGATAATTACTTCGATAATTATTCGG
>VCRD01006486.1:16467-26642 GCA_006783055.1 Trinorchestia longiramus
GCCGCAACCTGGAACCAGCTGCCAGAAAACATAGTTTCTGCTGGCACTGTGAACACATTCAAAAATCGTCTCGATAAATTTTGGACTACGAACCCCCCAGTACTACATCCTACTAACTATGTCCCTAACTCCTTAAGGTTAATGTATGATTGAGATAAATACTCGTGACATAAACGCCTGTGCGTGAGTGATGTCTGCACATGACTAAATTGACTTACGTGGTTAAGGTGTACGTGCATGACTGATGGATTTACTTTAGACGGCATGGGACTTCGGTATTGAACCAAGAATGGGCCAAACGGCTCGTTCCTATTGCCTTATTCTATTCTATTCTATTCTATTCTATTCTACTTTGATAAGATATACTATTTATTTAAGGAATTATGTTACTTTGAATTTTTATTCAAAGATTTTTAATAGAATTTTATTTTAATTTTTTAGAAATCTATCGATAGAATTTGGGTTTAATTGAGCAGTATCACAACACAGAAAGGATGATCAAATCTGCCAGTCTGCATAACATGTTCTTTTTTGCTCTTGATTTTGGATACACATTGTCATTGAGATAGGAAAAATATATGAGAGATATTGTTGAAATAATCATATATATGAATCAATAAATGTTGATGTGTGTATAAAATCTCTTATTTGACTTTCAAGGTTTCAAAGACTTTCATTGTTCATTTAATTTTTATTGTTCATAATAGCACCATAATTTTAGTACGTACACATCATCACGACCTGCTACACTTTTCAACGGATATTGACATTTTTTCAATGATGTTATGATATGCATTTTGGTTATTAGTTTTATTTTCATTGTCTTTTGATTTAACTTGACATAAGCATGGGTTTTCCTTTAAAGACTCGATTAATACTAAAATATCCGTTTTACGCCACTCGCCCTCCATGACGAATGTTGTGTTCGTGTTCGTGTTCGTGTTTTCCAACAAGTTAGAAAACACGAACACGGTCAAATATGGTGCTTGATGATTGACCGAACACAAGATTCGTCAAACACGAGCACTAAAATCGACGAAAAGATTGATAGTGTAGACGGGCCTTTAGAAATTAACTGGCAGTTCAGTTACGATGGGAATTTCATTTCAAAAACTTAGTCATAATAATTGACATATTGATTCGGATAATGCTTTCACGACGTTTTAAAGTAATATTCATATTAATTTCAAGATTGGTTAGAATGGAGTTGCATAATATTTTAAAAGTTTATCTCTATGAATTGCCAGTTTGATTAAGACAAAAATTTCAAAACAGTTTGAAATATGTATTTTTGTATTTCTTTTTTTTTAATTGAGCTAAAACTCTGTCTCTCTTTCGAAAATATTAAAAGAATCAACAAAAAACTGAGATTCTCAATACTGCAATAATTTCAAACCTGCATTCTAATTTCAATTTCAGTATTTTTGTGAATCTACGAGCACTTCGACATACGAGTTGACAAATTTTCTAATTTCTATGTTAAAATACACTTTATGAACTTTGTAACAATATATGTTTTCAAATGAATGTTGTCTTGTTAATTCTATAACACATCTCATTTGGTAATGTTTTCAATTAAACTGATATCCTTGTCCAATTTTTGTCCCTTCATTCATTTTACTAATCTCTGAAACCTTCATTATACTCTTCTAAACTGTAATTATTCTGTATTTAATATCCTAACATATTTTTCATTGGTATTCGTGCATTATAGTTTATTGTCATCAATTTAACTTTAGTTCATTTTATATTATTTTAATTTCAACACACTCAAAGAATTCACCCTACGATAATGATAAAATTTAAGAAATGTTATCTTAGCATCTAGGTGCGCTCACCCAAGCATTCACGGACAGTTTTCATTTGCATGGTTTCTACTCTTTATTGTTTTCTCAAAACAACAAGTATATGCTAATTTTATCGATGTTATTTTCTACGGTCCGTCCTAATTTAAATTTCTGTTTTAATTCTTACGCCGTAAGTATCAGCTCTGTACAAGTATTGTAAAACTGGCACCAAAATAGAAACGAGTGAACTTAAAAACAGTATCGTTTCACTGTTATTTGTTTGAACTCAGCACCAATATAGAAATTTAATCTTATTCCTTGTAAAAAATCCTAAAACACTTAGACCATTCGTACGAATACATGAGGTAACTCTATGTGAAATGAATTTAGCCGTATATTTTTCCTTGCTCATTTCAAATAGACTTGAGAAAAGAATCCCTTTAGCAATCCCTGCTTCCTTGCCGCTCTCAGAAAGTTTTGAGTTCCAACTGCCGCGCACGCGCATTCTCAGCACGTGCGTTTCCGGTGCACAATTTTTCCGCCACACGCACGCGCTTCCCACGCGCTGCTGCGGGTGTCCGGGTGCTTACTGTATGCGATATTCGTGCTGCAGTAGATTCATGAAATTTTGAGTTTGAATAAAAAATTTTATGATCAGTTTTGTTATTACGTATTCGTGGTCAATAAAATGTGTTAGAATATTGATCATAAAATTTGTCATTCGAAGTCAAAATTTCATGAATAATTACGCTTCAGAAGCGGCTACGAACAATTGAATGTTAATCGGCGCTACTATGTAGTTTCCCAAGCCGCTGCTTTGATTCTTTTCCAGATGAAAGATCAGTACTTAAACTGCGTTGAAGTTTTCAAATGAGAGATTACTTTTTAAGCTGCGCTGAAGTTTCCTCTTGATAAAAGACCACTACGTAAACTGCGTTGAAGTTTCCTCTTAACCAAAGATCACTACTTAAGCTACGTAGAAGTTTCCTTTTGATGAAAAATTACTACTTTCCCTGGTTTGAAGTTTTTTCATGACAAAAGATCACTTCCTTAGCTGCGTTGAAGTCTCTCAAACTACGCGCTACTGTAACTGAGGGTGCACCTGTACATTCACCTTAACTGTGTCTTAGCAGATACTTGATGAGTACCATTGATGCTTCATCATTTTCTTGACCTATCTACCCACTCAATACAAAAATATCTTTTTCATATTCAAGCACATTTGTCGTCAAATTTTCTCTAACATGAATGATAGCACTTAACTTAGTCGGCTAAAGACTTTTGAATAAAAGTACTTTTCTGACCCAACAAGTGAGTGAGTTTTCGATGCTGTCGAATTATTAAACGCCCAATACATACATTCGAAGAAAAAGTGTTTTTAACCGCATGTAAAATCCCAGGAACTAGAAAGTGTAGGGTGTAACAAAGGAAGTCTTGTAACAGTGTTTTTAATATCGCTTGAAAAATAAGACAAATAGTTCTTTTAGAGGTAAAGTGTAATAGTTACCGTGCAGATACTACATGTGTTTTAGTGGTATGTTTTTGAACAGTTAAGCTTTTTCTGCTCATTGACTTGAGATGCCCCATCTTACAAGAAGACAGATTTTTTACATTTGGGTTTAGCTTTTTGGTCAGTTAACGGTTGTGAGACGAATTATTTTATTTTTATTTTACTGAAAGATCTGGTAAAAATGTAATGAACCAGAAAAGAATGCTACAGTAACTCTCATATGCTGATTTCAACGAAACGTACGCAGCATAAAAAATCCATTCACAGAAGTAATTTTATTCTCATTTTGTAGAAAATTTATCCAAAAAACATGAGCTACCAGATGTAAAATTATAAAGTATTTCACTTTGAGCTTTTTTAAACTCAAACATTTTGAGTTAAATTTCAAGAGGAAGTGTGAAAAAGTAACGTCAAAAATAGCTTCCTCAAGTTGTCTCTTACATTCATCTTCCTCATATACTATTTGAATTATATTATCCTCATAATTTTTATTCCAGCTGAAGACACAATGATGCTCAAGCTGAAGTGCAGCAGCAGCGAGGAAGGATGTAGTGGTGCTAGAGCGGAACGGTCGTCCGGCGTCCGCAGCTTAGACTGGACGCTCTGATGACCGGAAAACCGGCACCTGAAGTCCAGGCTTCAAGTCTCAGAGTTGTCTTGTGAGGTGTAGAACACGTCAACAGCCACGGCCATGGAAGCATGAACATTAATCAATACCTTCTTGCCTTGTGTTACTTTACCCATCTTGATTCGATAAAAGATTTATACGATAACCAAACGTATTTAAGTTTCATCAGGAAAGTAAGCTCCTGTATTGCCTGCAGTCTAAAAAATTTCTATAGCAGTCAAATCTAACGAAAACAAGGAATGCTTTAGTGATTTCCTCATACAAAATAAATATTTTCCTATACAGAATGTCAATGACGAAAGAAAATTCAAAATTGCCAACGAACAAGAGGTTTTATCATCTATCACTAGCTACAATAACAATTTTATTTTATCTCAATTTTTCTCAATAAAATGTATTCAAATTATTATGGACAATATTTCATCGATATGTGACTTCTTCCTTTCCTGCCTGGAAAGAAATAGCTACATACACACAAATATTATGAACGTAAATGATTATACCATCTGATTTTATTTATAAAACAATTTCTTACATTTACGTTATCCAATTATGAACAGCTACAATCAACTTCATTTTCCTCAATTCTTTTATAATCTTGATAGTATCTAGTGACCGATTTTTTGAACAGGAGCTTCTTTTATACTTTAATGTTATGTATCATATTTTCTTGAATGTCATCTGTTTAACAATTTTGAATCAGTAAAAGAACAAATATTATCAGAGGGTGAACGCCGTCTCAACATTTATGTCTGAAAC
Organism: Trinorchestia longiramus; assembly: GCA_006783055.1. NCBI lineage: Eukaryota > Metazoa > Arthropoda > Malacostraca > Amphipoda > Talitridae > Trinorchestia > Trinorchestia longiramus. Next base: position 21,152 of record VCRD01006486.1, read on the forward strand.
TACCATTGATAAAATTGTTTTTCATTTCTCACTCACTTTCATCCCAACTCACGTTTACTCAATGACCTACCCCTAATAGCTCATCCTTCCCAATTGATTCTTAGTCCTTGACATCTGTGACACTCACCATTGTCCCTGCTGCACTGTCACTGCTTTCTTATACTTCATTCTAACTCAGTCTACATAATCGATTTACATTTTGTTCTTGATAAACTCTTCATCCTAGAAATCATTCTCCCCCTATAACTCAACCTTCGTCTTTGATTCACCCTTCATTCAGGATTCATTTTTGAACTAATTCATCATTTATATTGAACGTTCCTTTCAATTCTGATTTACTCTTCACAGACTGATCCCTTAACGCTGATTTACTCATAATACTGAATCCACCCTTCAATTCTGATTTAAATTCATACACGAATCATAAAAAATAACTATAAATCTTATTGGAAATTGGTAGCTAAATGAAAAGTTGTCTCTTTCTTCCAGAAAATTCATTACACATGAGCTTTTCATGCTTTACTCATAAATCTGTGATCACCACTAGAGATATATTTATTTATATTCAATTCAATCTTCAGATTTTGATTGCAGTCTAAAGTCTCGATCAATTGTGCTCATAGATGTCAATTATCAATGTCTCGATTGTGGACTGTTTAAGGTGATTACAGAAGACTGTCAGTCCCTGTACGAACACTAGCACAGAGATTCACTGGCGGGTACTGGGCAAACACTCGTACAAGCATATGTACCACCAATGACAGTTGTAATGCATGTATCTGAACGTAAATAACCTAATGTTTCGAAGTTACCTATCACTTATTTTACTTCGTCCAGAAACCATTAACTCTGCAACAAAAAAGAACGTTTTACTAGTCGCCTGCAAAACAGAAGTTTGATGACGGCATGAGTGCTAGATGCAACATCGCCTCTGAACAGCTCGCTGCCTGGCGGGTCACCTGCCATGGAGATGACGGCGCGGACGCCTGCGGCTGCGCGTGCATCCTGCAGCGAGGCGAGGGCGTAGGGGAGAGAAGATGGAAAAAGAATAATGGAAAGAGGAGAAAAATGAAAAAAAGGTGAATGGGAGTAAGAAGAAAAATGGTGCCGGTGGATTGAAAGAGATGGATTATGTTAAAGATATCATGTATCGAATAGAGATACCAGATACCAGTGACCTAAAGAAAAAGATTACTGATGTTATTAACACCATTGATGGGCTATGCTACAGCGAACAGAGTACAAAATCTAGTACAGTCTTGATGTGCTTTGCACGACTAATTCTCACTGGAGGTGTCTAATTCTCATTTTACAATAATTTCTACTTATGTAGTTTTTTCATTTCTTCTTGTAGTAAATTACTGAATTATAAAGGGACTTTACAAACACCTTGTACTTTAATTTCCACACGTATATTCTGCATTTTTCCCTGATAGAAGTGTATGTTTTGTACAAGAAGAATATTTAAACGAATATTCAGAAGGACATTCAAGATTTCCGATCATCATCAACGATTTAAACCTTTTTATTCAGCACATTTGTCAAAAAAACTACGAAGATGAGATTCAAGATTCAGAAAAAATTGGCCAGTGGATCAATTGAATACTTTTATGCGTTTATCTCTCTGATTTCAAATCATGTAATTGTCATACAAGCAGAATATTGTATAGTGTGTGTAGTTATAATGCAAACGAGAAAATACAGCCAACAAGTTGTATTACTCCTCCAGAGTGATAGGATCTTCACTTATGAGATGATTTCCATATGATTCATTAATTCAAAGTTTAATTTCTCATTACAGTTGGCTTCAGAACAAACTACTTCAGTCGAACATTTCTAAAGCCCCTGTCGAAAAACCTGTGTTAAGGTCTGCCATAAGTACTGCATATTACTCTAATTTTAATTACTCAATGCAAAGATAAGACAATTAATGATCTGGAAACTCTAAAACTCTAAATTCCCTGTCCACATCAAAACTCTTCTGTTACTTACGAGATAAAATTTTGTCCGCTACCGTACTTTGAGAGTAACGGATAAGAAATACAATCATTCCAGATATCAAAATTGTTTACTCTAAAAGGCCATTTCATGCTGATAGCAAACTTTTTTAGTTTACAAGTATTATTGTAATATCCTTCAAGATTCTCGCCCATAATTTCGCAACATCGATTACGGATATTAAAGTCCAACTCAAAGACTTGTCGAGAAGACCCAAAAGAATAAGAATCCCTCTAACGACCTGTCGCGCCACAGCTTCTTTTGTTTACTAATCCTCGCTTGAGTTGTTGGATCGTCAGTGGCTGACCCTCCGTAGACGTCGTCAATGATCTACAGCTGACAGCAAAATTTCATTTTTCAATTCTTTCACGTGTTTCTCTTATGTGATTTGAGCGGCAATTTGGAAGTATTTTAAAGTAAACTAAAACTTCGGAATGAGCCTATTTCTGAGTCGTGTTGCTACTAGGAATGAATCTGCTCCCAAATCGTATTTATGGTCAGTTTATTGAACCTGCTTTCAAAGATAGATTTGTAAATAAGAAAAAGATTAGACGATATTGGTTTTAAAATTAAAATTTTTTACCACAAATCTTACTCACAAATCAATAAGACTAAAAATGTGAACAAATTTGCAAATACGAGTACAAGTGCATCCTTTTTCTCTTCTTCAACGTTCAGAACCAATTTTTCGAGCCACTGTTCATTTTTTCAAGTGCTATAGAGTAGATTGAGCTCGGATCAAAGAAGGACCACGCAATATTCGTGTAATCTCAATGAGGCATCAACCGACCTCCATTGACGAGCAGGCCTTCACTTTCTTAAAGACGCTCAATAAAGCTCTTCTAACTCGATCGTTATGGCTTCCATGATCCGCACACCCATTCTTTGCATTCCTTGTCCTTTATGGAGCCCATAATGCCATGTTTGCTCTCTTGGTCTCCTCATATAACATATCGCTGCCCAACATCAACAGGTCTTTAAAATTGGTACTGGTGTTTGTTTGAGATACAAAAATAACTAAGAGAACAGAAAGAATACTATGCTTTCCAGTATGTACTTATTCTGGAAACTTGAGTAGTTATATAGTAAGTTTTTGCTGCTCATCTTAGCTCATGTTTTCTTTTAATTTCCTCGAATCATATTGACTGACTGTGCTCATCTCTGTTAGTTCTGCTAATTTGTGTACCATACGATGCAATAATTTCTGAACTTCTAGAGACAATAATGGTCATAGTTTCGTATACCATACTATCATACTTTTTACCAAATTTTTAACCATTTTTTCATTGTTCAGTGTTCATTAATGACAAGATCAAATCCCAAAATCCAGTTTAATTATGGCATTCATTTTCAGATTACAACATTTCTACACCTACACCAACAACTACTGCTAAAGATCATTAATTTCGCAGAGTACTGCAGATGATAAACAACTATACCAAGTTCTTAAAAACGAAAATATCCTGAGTTTTTGTAACTCTTTTCATTATTGGCCTACGCTGTTTGATTCTCTAACGTTTGAGTTACCTCCGTCCGCCTCTACATCATAGTCTCTACACACTTGTGACCCTGAGAACCAATCAATTTAAAGGCTGGTCATGAATAAGGAATTTTTCATAGTTATTGATACCGCACAAAAGGATGGCCGGCAGTGGAATTTGGCTGACCCTTTGAAGGATTTAAAAGAGAAGCAGCCCTCCTCTTCATGGCTCAGGACTTCGAACAAGTGAACGCTTTGATTGTGTCTTGTAGGTCAAAACTTCTACTATTTTATGAGCCAATATCAACAAAATTGCGTGTCATTACTGAACAAACGTCAGTGTCAATATGAATTAGAATTAAGCATCGTTACAGAACAATGTTTCAAACATAACTTATTCAATAATTGAAGGGTGGAAAGCACTAGTGGACTACTTGCATTTTTTCCCACAGGAGAAAATGCAAGTTGTCCACTAGTGCTGTCCACCCTTCATATAGTAAACTACTGGATCGTAATCGCCTCTGTCTGCGCTGTGTTAGCGACAGCACGGGAGTGGACTACTTGCATTTTTTCCCGTGGAAAATATATGATATTTACCATGGGAAAAAATGCAAGTAGTCCACTAGTGCTTTCCACCCTTCAATTATCCGAAAGTAAGGTTTTATATTGTTTGCTATGATTTCTATATTTTGTTGGCCAACTAAACTACAATTGAGAGTTACCTGCTAAACACTTGACGCAAAGTTTGCTTTATAAATCGAGGGATGTTATCATGTCGTGTATTATTATTACTAGCGCAATGTGTACCCTCAAAATTCAGGATCTATGAAGTAAAATACATTTTTCATTTTTACCCGTGGTATTATCAAAATCTGAATATTTTTCATGAATGTGTGCAGAACTTCCAGTTTCTATTTTATCTACCAATAACAGGGCCGAGTGGGAGAAGAAAGCTAATAACAGAAAAAATGGCGTGTCTTATAGTGATCCGGCGCCTTTGGTACCGACGATACAATGCATTGTATTGTCTAGTGCAATGTGTACCCGTTAACTTTGCCATGCGAGCAGCATTGCTTCGTGTTGCCATTTCGCGTTGTTTGTCCGATAGTCTTCGGCGTCTTTCCTGCCGTCGAAGTCTTGCTGCTTCTCTCTTTCGGTTGGACACGTTTCTATCCATGTTGGCCTTTTTTGACGGAATTTTATTCTGAAATATCCTCTATTATCTCTTTGAAGCTCTTCAAGAAAATGACAATTCCGAAAACAATAGCTCAATTTCCAAATCTTTGGCCATATTCTAAGTGGTAGCCAGGTCACTGGTCAAACTAATTTAAAACATTTCTTTTCGCATTATCAATTAAAAATATCAAAGCATCATGATGAATTTCAACAGAAAAGGGTCAAATGAAAATTTCTATTTATAAAAATAAACCGATTGTGTATTCTGGATGCCATAATGCAAGTGAAAGGGAATTGAATTGCCACAGAAAAATAATGCAATAGAATGATTTCTTGTATTTCTTAAGCTTTATCCTTGTTGCTATCAAAGCTATCGATTAGAAGAGCGTGACACAGGGACAAATGGACGCGGTTCATATTATAGTATAGATAATTATTTTATGTAGTAATTTTTCATATCGAAAAATTTTAAAAAGGCACGCGGGCGGGATACAAACTCTCTGTGAATTATAAATTCATGATGAGTAAATGAATGCAATTTACTGATAACGTCCTTCTAAGACGATAACAAAATTTCTAGGAGACAAATAGACTATTCATAGAGCAAAGATTTAAATTGGCCGTAAGATTCTCAAGTTATGTTTCGAAAATTTGCGAGACAATTTTTTCGTGTATGTGCCTTCAATGATGACCGTTCCCAAAGTTTTGGATATACCGTATGTTCCACAAAAACCCGAAACGAGTATTTATTATCAAGGAAATCTTGACGATCCTTTTGCATTCTAGTTTTCCTTTCAGATGGAAGTATTTGAGCAAAATAAGTCGTGTTCCCTATAT
>VCRD01006488.1:9251-19680 GCA_006783055.1 Trinorchestia longiramus
TTAGACGGCATGGGACTTCGGTATTGAACCAAGAATGGGCCAAACGGCTCGTTCCTATAGCCTTATTCTATTCTATTCTATTCTACTACGGCTAGAGCTTCACGTTTCGTGATACTGTAGTTACGTTTGGTCTTTGTGAGAGTTTTCGATGCGAAGCTGATCGGTAATAATCTTCGACCTTGTTGCTGTGCCAGGGCGGCACCTATGCCGAGACCGGAAGCGTCGGTACAAACTACGAAAGGCTGTTCGAAATCTGGGCACATACAGGGTGTCTCAAAAAATGTAAATGAAACGCACCCTTGGTGTGCGTTATCAGCGTTGTCTGGACAATAATAGCCATCAATTCGAACATTTGCGAACATGATTCTTTAATCACATTTGTCTTCTGTATTCGAAGCTATTCTATTTCACTGTATGTTCATAAAAAAGGATCTCGTCATTCGAAGTGTGAGTACATATTTTTGAGACACCCTGTATGTAAACACTAACATACTGTGTAGGCACTCCTTGATTTTAGTGAATGCACCTTCTTGCTCAGCGTTCCAGGCGAATTTTACGTTATTTTTAAGCATGTCCGTAAGAAGCGATGTAATATGAGCAAAACCTTCGACAAATTAACGATAATAATTAACTACTCTTTGAAAGCGTCTGATTTTGTCCTTGTTAGTCGACGTGGGGTAATCTCGAATGATCTCTTTCTTGTTTTCGTCCATACGAATTCCGTCTTGGGAAATCGTATGACCAAGGAACTTCAATTTATCCTTAAGGAAGACGGATTTTGACAGTTTTATTTTGAGACCTGCACTTTGAATGCGGTGCAATGCTTGCTCCAATGTTGGAAGTGACTTTGAACGTCTTTTGAAAGGATCACAATATCGTCCAAATACACGAGAGCAGAAAGACCTAAAACGTCAGCCAAGATGCTAAACATTAGTTGATTAAAGACTAATGGTGCATCTACAAAGCCAAAAACGAGAACTTTAAATTCGAAATGACTTCTTCTAGTTGTAAAGGCTGTTTTCTCGGCTGCCTTGTCAGTTAGAGGAACTTGCCAGAATGCGCTCATTAAATCCATCACTGAGAAAACTGTGGCACCTCTCAGGCTCTGAATCAATTCTGTGATATTTGGCATGGGAAAACGGTAAGCACGTGTTACCTTATTTAGCTTACGGAAATCGACTGCAGGCCAAAAACTACCGTCTTTCTTTTATACCATGTTCAACTGGATGTTAAATGGAGGGCGTGACGGGGCAACGATGCCTTGATCTACCATCTCATCTACGGATTTGTCCAGTACTTCTTGATAATAATGGGGCCTCTGATATTGCCTCGTATAAACCACTGGGTTAGGATCGTTCAACTTTATGTCATGCTTTGTTAAATGGGTTCTACCTGGCGGTTCGCCTTGAGTGGCTATCGCTGAGCAGTTTCGCTTCATAACGAGCATTAAATGATCTAGATCTTCGCCCGTAGCATCGGTATTGACATCGTCTACAGTGAGTACGCGCTGTTGGTAATCGAAATTGGAGGTGAAGTAGACTACTTGCAGTAGTCCAGTACACCAGATCCAAGGCTGTAGTAATGCTGCTCAGGTGATGTGGATTACTCTCAGTTTACCAAGTCCGTATAAGAGAACTATTGTGATTGGTTGGTGTTCTCGTCAAAGAAAATTATGCACCATTCTTTGTTTTGCGGGTAAAAAATGTAAATTTCTCGCTATTAATATCGACCTCAAAACATTTAAATTATTTTTTGTTATTGTTTTTTTGTAAAATAAAGTCATTGTAAACAATCTTGTGGAACATACATCTGACTAATCTTAAGGTTTGAAAATTAACTGAAAATAAAATATATGATATTAAAGCTGATATGAATTGATTTGTTACTATTGAAATAACATTTACAATATATAGACTTAGGGGACGGCCCATAACTACAAATAATATACAAAAAACTTGCTTTATAGTTTGCAATACATCATTTTAGGTTACTATCAGGCCTTGACGTAAGTTTTATCCGTTTCTTGATATATAATTTTAGTGTACGATTATATTAATCGTACATATGTGTGGCTATCAAAATCCCTTAAATATTATTTACACTTTCAGATTCTGTGATAATTATTATAATACGTATTATTGACCCAAATTTACACTCCAAGCAATGAGCGCATCAGGCATATTTTGCTACACGAATTTCAAAAGGGCAGTGCAGCAAGTCCAGCAATAAGATCCCTCACGAACACATACGGAAATCATTTGGTAATCGTAAGGAGTTGTAGAAGATGATTTCACGTTCCAAAAAGGAAGCCTTTAGTGTTAAGGACGAGCTAAGGAAATAATGCTCATAAAGACTCAGTTTTGAAGAACTTATTACTGGCTGCCATTGATGATTCTTTCAAAACAACTAGAACAATGAGCAAGAAGTTTAACGTGGGCTGCATGACCATATATCATGAAATTATAAGAATTGCTAAAGTCTCCAAGGCTGGAAAATGAATTCCACACAATCTTTCAGAGAACAATTTCCAACAACGTGTGAACTCTTGTCTTACTACGGTATGTTCAATTTCAAACCCAATTCTTAGATAGAATCGTTACTGGAGGTGAAAAATGGATACAGTACAATTATGTTAAACGTAAAAGACTGTTGCTCGGCCATAATTCGAACCTTATTCCACAGCCTCGACGTAGTCTGCAGCTAAAAAAATTTATGTGTGGCGGGACATAAAGGGAATTGTTCATTATGAGCTTGTTAGGTGGCAATCAAACAATAACTTGTGCAGTGTACTGCCAAAAGCTATGCCGTTTGAAGACTGTTCTAAAGAAAAACGACCGTCGTCGGTGAACAGAAGAGGAGTGATCCAGCAACATGACAATGCCAGACCCCACACTTCAAGAGGGACGAAGAATTTCATTGAAAAGTTTGGTTGGGAAGTTTTGATTCACCCACCATTTTCTCTCGATCTTGCTACAACAGATTAAAATCTCTTTGGACGCCTGCAGAATCATCCTTCAGGACAAATGCTTACTTCAAGAGAAAAGGTTGAAATAAAGCCAGTTTATTTTTTTAATCAAAACCAAATGAATTCTACGACAGAGGCATCAAAAATTTTATAGAAAGGTGGAAAGAAGTCATTAGTGACAATGGTGACTATGCCAATGATAAAATAAATCTTGGTTTCGCTGAATTTTCATTCCAACCAAAAAATGGACAGAAACTTTCGTTCCAAAAATTGACTGAATTTCATTGCAACCTGATACTTGGCATTCAACTCCCGGCATAATTTTTTTTTAAATTCTGGTATCGACTACTTTTATCCCTGTTATTTCATATGTCAGCAGACGGCAGCATGGCCGAATAGTGAACGAATCCCCTGACGATGTGAAGGACGTGAGTTCGACTCTCCTGCGGTCTTTTTGTGCATGACCATTGGCGGATAGAATGATGTTACTGCCAGGGACTTTGGTACCGGCATAAGAAAGGGCCAAAAGACATCATTCTATTACTATTACTAAATGATCTTGCTAGAAATAGATAATTAGTTGCATACATTCTTGGTATACGAATAACAAATATATTGACGACTAATTTCTTTTTTGAAATCTAAAATTTACTTGAATTTTCCACGCCAATAACAAATGATGCCAAGTTTCGTGTATTACTCCAGTATTATCAACCGGAATTCAAACGAATCACGTTGTTCACGTCCAATTCGAAACTCACATGTGTGATTTTGTTGAAGAAATTCAACTTAGGCCGCTATTTGCATCAAATAACTCCTCGTGATCTAACTTAGCCTAGTTTTAAGTGCCAACTTCAAATTACCTGACAACCAATGATTTTAGAGTCCATAATTTCTCTGTCTTCGGCCAAATGGAAAAATGTTTCACATTCAAGCTGTAACTATTACCTTCTAATAGAAACAAAATTTATTCAACATAATATCTACCGTGAGACAATGGATATCCGGCACTTTCAATTCATTCAGTTTAAATCGTAAATATAGAATTTAAAAGCAAATTTTAAGTGAGTGGTTGCTCTAAATAGCCTAAATTATTCACTCAATACCCAGGTTAACACTTATTTCGGTGGCAATAATTTTTGAGCTGTTATAACGTATATTTCCAGTGCTGATTTCAGTTATGCCGTCCATTTTCTCTAACACCTCCATTTTCCGCGAAATATGCATTGATTTATCCGCATCAACCTGTTTTATATTACTCACCCGAATCATATAATAAAACGATGACTGTGCACAGTTTATTGTCACGAATATACAAATGCATGGAAAAAACCTAATACACGTTCACAATTTTTTCTGCAAAATAATGCAAGTGAAACAATAAATAAAATGAGCATTAGTTTCGGAACCTTGTTTTATGAAACATTCGTGAATTATTAACTTCGGTAATACAGTTGTTTTATTAGTTCCATTATTAATCTGTCGTCTTATGCGTCTCTCATCGTCCGTGACAGCGATTAGGAGTGATGATCAAGAGTGATGATCAAGAGTGATGATCAGCAGTGATGATCAGCAGTGACGATCAGCAGTGACGATCAGCAGTGACGATCAGCAGTGACGATCAGCAGTGACGATCAGCAGTGACGATCAGCAGTGACGATCAGCAGTGACGATCAGCAGTGACGATCAGTAGTTATGATCAGCAGTTATGATCAGTAGTTATGATCAGTAGTTAGACTTTTAATGAAGTCCAAGGGTGAGAATGAGAAGCCAAATTGATGACTAAGAAGTTGAGTATGAAGACAGAGACGAGATGCGAGATCTGACGAGACGAGATCTGATGAAATCCGATGAAGTAAGAGCAGGATTTCCAGGGGTCTGGAAGAGAAGTTTGGGCTGAATTTTTACATCTCCACAAACATAAACAAACACAAGCATCACCCGTAGCAAACTTAAGCAATGACAAGGTTAATCAGAATGAAATGCAGCAGTAAGGCAGACTTACCTCAAAAATTTCAAGAAAGCTGGAATTCAACCTTATAAAGATATAAAAAGCAAGTCCCCATCAAATAAACAAGGAATCTAGTCCTCCTTAAAGAGGTCTATTTTTTAGACTAAAACTGAGCAAAAGTTGCTTCAATGAACATGGAAATCTAGACAAGATAATTGAATTTTTAATAAATTTAGTTTAATCTACTGAACAAAGTCCTTGATTTTTAATGTTTGATTCAGGATCAATTAAATCTATAGAGGGAAATTATTATTTGGTTCATATAGTAACTAAAAATTATGAGCACAATTGTTGAACAGATAATAAGGCATCTCGTGAAAAAGGTCGCTCAAGTATGCACGATTAAATATTCAAGCACAAGAATAATTGAATTAACCCTGCAATATTGCTAAGATACAGGCACAATATAGCAACCTAATAAGAACAAAAGTTTCTATAAAAATAAATAGAATATCCCAATTAGGGCAAGAATGAAATACATCCTAAACATTGTACAGAAATAATATGGACATCCTAAGACACGGTAAAAAATAATGGAAACCAAATAAGTGGTAATATAGCACATTATGGATATCTTTATTCAGCGGCTATATCATCTAGCATAGGATATACTTGGCAAACCATAATATTATGGTTATTCCATGAAATTTAAGATTTTGAAAAAATATGACCTGAGGCAAAATACTTGCAGTACTAAAAAACTCTACAATAATATCAAAAGGGAATGATTTATCAATGATCCATGGATGGGAATTTTTAAATAAAAATTCTATGCTTCCAATAAAGCACACAAAATGAATTAAAGATAAAATATACCTATTTTACAAGGGAATGAAATCTATATAGTTCTAGACTGAATACAAGTTAATAAAAAACTCTACTTCTAGGTATAGAATGCAATGCAGAAGGAAATTTGTGATTCAAGACAATTTTCAGTTTGTAGTTAAATCTAGTAATCCAATTTATGGTTTAGCTACACCTTATTCTGCTGATCCCACTTCTATTCAGGAAGTGTGCAGAGAAATTGAACAATAAAGAAAATAGGTTATAAATGAAGTTTACTGGGTCAATTGAATAGTAAAAGGAAAGTATTTTAAGTAAATATATTGGAGTAATGCAGAAGAGCTTGTACAGTAAAGTGTAAGAGACATCTCACTATGGATAAGCCATAAAAAATCTGAACATAATAGGTGAGTTCAAACACAGAGGTCAGGTAGATTAGAAGATTAGATAAGAAATACTTTCAGTGCTAGTTAAGACCACAAGTTTGCTCTATTAAATCCCAAAGTACAAATCCCAAAACTTGGATATTTCAGGGATTTACCATAGGTAATTTTTACATACCCACAATCTAGAAAATTTTACACAAATGATAAAAAACAATCCTACACATATTTAATGAAACAGATAGTGAGATGAAAAAATATAAACACAATTAAATCTAAACTTACTGTGAAAACACTTCACTTCAAGGTACTAAAACTTACATTGTCTTCACTAGAGTGGAACAGAATAGAAAGGAACAGAATACGTTCCTTTTTGAAACGGCCGGTATTTTCTTCTGAAGGGCGAAATTTAACAGGTTGCCTCCGATTGCCTGACCAGTCTTTACTTTGTATGCATAGTCACTAGAAGGATCTGAAAAATTACAGAACCTAACCTAATTGGTACATATACGTACCAATTCGGAGTCAACGTGTGAAAAAGAACCATAGCGACAGTTCTGTAGGTACTAGGAATGATTTTAATAGAGTACAGCGAATTTTTAAAATTAAAAATTTACATGAATCTCACTTATAATTACAAAAACCTAATCACAAAAATACAAGAAATTTATTGTAATAAGTACGATTTACTTTGCACGCGATTAATTAAAACGCATAATTTGAAATAATAGGAGTATCAGCAGCGATTAATGCTACAGTTTTATTAGTTCTATTATCAATCTGTCGCCCTATGCGAAATCTTTCACCCTGCCGTGCGCATGCAAACGAAGACTGAAGACTAGAACGTAGTGGGCGGAGCGTCATCTTCTACCCTGATTCTTTAGATTTTAAATTTACTCAGCTGCGCTAGAAGACGAAACCAGAATGTTTAGCTTCGTAGCGGCAAAACCGACACCGGCTTGGTCTGTCCGACACTTAGCAGGTCTTTAATTTTAAGAAAATAAAGAATAATATATATATATAAGAGGAAAATGGAATGTTTATAAAAAATCGGGTATACTGTACAAAAAATACATTTAAAATATGTGTATTTCATAAAGTTGACCCAAGAAATTTATAGATACTATTAGTGGCATTAAATAATGTCACTTTTATTTAATTAATGGAATTGATGCGCCTGCATTTTCTTACACAGGTCAACTAAAAGCTCTATTTTTGTTAATGTTGGTTGAAATACAGTTTCGATATTTACTAAACTAGATCGATGTTCCGTTTTGAGATTAGTTAATACCGAAAAAGCCCTTTCACACAAATAAGTTAACGCAAAAGGTAGAAGAGTATCCATTGCAAGTCGTGACAAGTTTGGATATTCAAATTTGATGTCAACACAAAACGAATTTAGACTTATTTTAACAAACATAGTTTTTAGAGAAGAATCAAGAAAGTTCTGAAAATTCTTCCTGTGCCTTTAGTGTGAGATGACGACACTTTTTTGACTTTGGCATCAAATGCATTTTGGATCCAATCAAATCGGCTCATGTCTGATTTTTGAAGAAAATATCTTTTAAAATTTTCCCTTAAGTTTACCAAGTTCGTATTTATAATTGGTTTAATTATTTCCAAATTAATTATTTTTCTATGATGAACTCTTTCAGACATGGAAACAACTCATATGAGTTGCGTTTTACATTCATTAACCATACATTACCTTTCTTCAGGAAAGTTTGAATTTTTGAAGTTAATGTAAGAACATATGTATTTTCGCCTTGTAATAATATATTGAAGTCACTAAGCTTGTCAAGAATATCCGATAAATAACGAAGTTTGGTAAGCCAATTTTCGTTTTCGAAATGTTTCACCAAATCTGAGTCGTAACCAAATAAGAATAACATGACATAATTTTTTTAAAGCGATCAGCCTTCATAAAGCCCGACCTCTTAAAAGCCATCGAATGTCAGTCTGAAGTAGCTGGGATTAAAAATTTGAACCCATCTCTTTGCACAAATTTGTAAATAGCCGAGTATTAAGAGCACGGGTTTTGCCGTAATTAATTATATCAACTGAATCTTGTCCCACAACACACAATTCTTCGTTAATGTTTTTCGTTTCTAGAACCTCCCAATGAATCATGCAATGAGTGAAGGTTATACCTTCATTGCATACAAACCTGACTTTATTGTGAAAACCCACATTCTTCCCTGTCATTGCTATCCATACCTTCCCCCTACCCATCCCCACATGATGAGAAGGGGGGGTGACTCAGTCTTTTCCTAGCTTAGCTGCCGAAATGGAAGAAAACATTGAAAGTGAATCGCGTGTGTTCGAATGCCTTTCCGTCACTTGCACACCACTGCGTACAGAGCGACAAGAGGGAGAGGTGAGCGGGCAAAACTAGAAACCTAGCCAGTGTCCGAACACTCGAAACCACCAGTCCGTACACAGTCGTATCTTAGAAAAAAATCATCCCATCTCGGCAACACTCGTCGCTGGGACTAGCTCGAGTGGTCAAAATATATTAGCACCAATCGATTGAGTACGGTTAGAACTCCTATTATTAGGTTTGTGTGAATTTGTATTGCACGTATTCACCGTGTCATTGTAATGTGAACAAAACCTAAATTTTTTCTAAAACCCCTGGATACAGCGATAGGCGCTGTGGCAGAGTGACTGCAACGGTAGGCCAATTAGGTTAGGTTCCGTAAATATCATAGTGCCTTCTAGTGATTATGACTGTACCAATTTCCAGTTCCTTCTAGTGATAATGACTGTACGAAGTGAAGATTTGCACCGGCTAAGCAATCGCACTCAACGTGTTGGGAAAAAATGAATAATATTAATTTACAATTAACATGACAAAATACTATGCTAAAAGACATCATAATTAATGAACATGTTAACAAAGGGCTTGCTAGCGACAGAGCCCAGTCAGATTCTTATGCAACAGAAACTATGTTCAAGCGGGCTGAAGGGTGCGGAACTGAGCGTCTGACGAACTGCGACTGAGTTAATGTTTCTACGACTAAACGAATTCATCCACCTCTGCCGTAATTATTGCGGCGTAACTGCCCAAGACGCATGTATATTTATCTTTATTGATAGTCAACAGTTTATTATTAATTAATATTAATTTCATTGAAGTTTTCCTCATAGTCCAGCTTGGAGCTAAATCAAGTTCTTTCACATTTAGCAGTCAAGTAGAGACACTGCTTGAATGTGTGTATCTCCGAAGCAATGAGTTAACAGCTCGGAAGTTCCAACGTAGCCACTGCTGGGTTCTTAAACCCAGTTCTTAGTATAGTTTGCGATTTATAAATGTAAATTACTATACATGTGTGTAGTATAGTGTATTAATTCACTATATATATATATATATACCATGCATAGATAACTATATACATATTTAAGTTGTTCGTTTGACCTAAATCGGGTCTGAAAAATCCAGCAGTTGCCGGCAACCTGCAACCCAGCTACACGACGCAGCCTGAGCCCTGTCTGTACCTGTACTTGATTCACACGGCGTGTGAACATCGCATAGTTTCATTTCAGTTGAGCACTGGAAGGCATCGTTGCGAGGTCTACAGGGTGCGTAAGTTATGTCAGAACATATATATAAGTACTAGCGAGTTCCCTTGGAAATTCCAAGATTTAGATTTGACGCATTTGGAATTACTACGAACTTGAATGCATTGAAAATTTACGACGAATTATTGTTTTAATTGAATATATTTCATTAATATATAGAAAACTTCCATTGTGCATTTTATCTAACGATCATGTGGCTCAGATAGTATTCGTCAAAATTACTTGATTCAAAAGTAAGAAAATTAAGGATCTTTGAAACAAATACATTTTTCTACGGTTCTTATCTCAAAATTTAGTCATTTTGGTGATAATGCATAATCTACATAAGTTTCCAGGTATGTAGGGTAGTGTGGGGGCAAGTCGGACATGGGGGCGACCCGTACAGTCGCGATTGACAAAAAACAAATGGCGGTATGATGACGTCACGCACGCTGAGGATGAAGAAGATCCATCCAAACAGTCCGCCATATTTGTTGACGGCGCTGCTCCGCTGCTGTTCGTGCGAGGTGAGAATTCTTCTTTTTGTTGGTTGCCATGTAGTTTTTTTGTTACAAATATAGTATCCCGAGTGCGTGAATATATTGCGATTATTTTAGTTATACATTGAATAGTGATAAGTTCCATATTAACGTGATTTCGAGTGCTAAAAGTGATGAAGCCGTCGAAAGTGTTGCCATGAGAAGTGCTTTAAGAAAAGCTTGTTGT
>VCRD01006489.1:9511-22670 GCA_006783055.1 Trinorchestia longiramus
CCTTTATGGTAGCTTCACCCTTTATGGTAGCTTTACCCTTTATGGTAGAATAGAATAGAATTAGGCTATAGGAACGAACCTTCTGGCCCATTCTTGGGTCGGATAATTACTTCGATAATTATTCGGTTGTTTACCCAAGTCCCATGCCGTATTTCTAGCAGCGTCAACCATGTCGGCAGCGGGATTCGAACCCGGGTCTTTCCGCAGATTCGCTCACCAGTCGACCAAGCTGGTAGCTTCACCCTTTATGGTAGCTTCGCCCTTCATGGTGGCTTAACCCTTTATGGTGGCTTAACCCTTTATGGTGGCTTAACCCTCTATGGTAGCTTCACCCTTTATGGTAGCTTCACCCTTTGCAGTGATCTAACTCTTTGTTTACTGGCGGTACCGTTTGTTGTCTGACGTCACAGCTTCAATAAACACAAGTCTTGCAAAATATATAGTCACTTTTTTCCTCAATAAAGCCATTTTTTCTGAAGAGACCCGCCTGTGAGTCACATGGCAGGAAAACTGTTCACTTCGCTTGCTGTGAACACAAGTGTTGGTGCAGTACCGAGACACCGTCTCTAGCAGAAATTTTCACTCTTCCTTTACCAATTTCACTGGTTGCAGAGATTGTAAACAAAAAACAACTTAATTTACCCTCTGACCTGGGGCTACATGGACTAGTTCTCGAAGCCCCAAATAAATGAGACAGAGAAGAAGACCGTCGCTAGGATAAGACATAAACGAGACAGAAAAGAAGACCGTCTCTAGGGTAAGACATAAATGAGACAGAGAAGAAGACCGTCTCTAGGGTAAGACATAAACGAGACAGAGAAGAAGACCGTCTCTAGGGTAAGACATAAATGAGACAAAGAAGAAGACCGTCTTTAGGGTAAGACATAAACGAGACAGAGAAGAAGACCGTGTCTAGGGTAAGACATAAACGAGACAGAGAAGAAGACCGTGTCTAGGGTAAGACATAAACGAGACAGAGAAGAAGACAGTGTCTAGGGTAAGGAGTGACTGTGGACTGTTGTGCTGCTGGCCAGAATTAGAGGTTTAGGCATCGTACCATCCAGGAAGACAGGGCTGATGATGACTTATTTGCTTAACAAAGAACAAAAACATGCTAATTAGGTTAGCAACTAAGTTCCCGCCGTTTTTTCTTAATTTAAAGTTAGATAAAACGATGGTAGCTTTGTTGATAACCTAACACTTATTTCTAGTGGCCACCAAATGTTTGTCAATCTTTTAATTCGATTTCCAACTTCACAAATTAGAACTGATGTACCTATAATATCTTGAAAACGAAGCCTAAATGTCAGTTATTAATTGCCGATTGAAATGCCTTCATATCATTCCTTCAATTTATTTGCCCGTTTAATTGCAAGAACCTAGGCTGAGTCGAAGTTCTTTTTATGATTTGCACCCAACTCGTGTGTGACTTAATATCATCGAGGGCAATCATGGTTAAGAGGATGTCCAGCACGTACTTCAGTAAACAGAGTGGAACTGTAATAAGCACCGCAGCTATCCCCTGTAATTACCTTCAATGGTGTGCGATACTACACACACTTCTTGGGCGGACAGCCTTGTTCAGCTACATGATGTCTACTGGGGTCTTTAGAGCTTGATACAGCACCTGCTACAGTACCTGCCACAACACCTGCCACATCACCTGCCACAACACCTGGCACAGCACCTGCCACAGCACCTGATACAGCACCTGCCACAACATCTGTCACATCACCTGCCACATTACCTGCCACAACACCTGCCACATCACTTGCCACATTACCTGCCACAACACCTGGCACAGCACCTGCCACAATACCTGCCACATCACCTGCCACAGCACCTGCCACAGCACCTGCCACAACACCTGCCACATCACCTGCCACGCACACCGCCACATCACCTGCCACAACACCTGCCACAGCACCTGCTACACCAGACACTACAGAGCCAGCGCTCACAACGCTAGTGATGCCAGCACTCACAACGCTGGCATCACAGTTGTCTAGCAAGACACCATAAAGCTCAGCAACTAGCAGCTCCCTCGCCAAGTTCCGTGTGTACAATTAATAGAGCACGTGACAGGGCATCGCTTTAGGGCTGTGTTCTGCACCGTCACCTGTGCTCTGCACCGTCACCTGTGCTCTGCACCGTCACCTGTGCTCTACATCGTCACCTGTGCTCTGCACCGTCACCTGTGCTCTACATCGTCACCTGTGCTCTGCACCGTCACCTGTGCTCTGCACCGTCACCTGTCCTGACAAAGAGTTCATTGTGTTCGGTGACCTCATGTATAAACTCATGAGTCATCGTCTCATGAGTAAGCTGAGTATCCTTGTGTACTCGTGCTTCCTAGTCTCGTTAATGAGTCTGTCACGTTACAGTTGCTGCTCTCACTAGTTATTCAGTGTGTGTACGTTACAGTTGCTGCTCTCACTAGTTATTCAGTGTGTGCACGTTACAGTTGCTGCTCTCACTAGTCATTCAGTGTGTGCACGTTACAGTTGCTTATCTAATGAGTACCACAGAATGTGACTGAACACCTGTGCTGTGTACATTAAGTCCTGCTTATGTCACTTAATTCATTACACCAGCAGCAGTCGCTGGCTGTTACCAGAGGGCTGACACTGATGGGGGAATTCCCCCAGATCTGAGGGAAACGCAGGTGGTTTGGGGGAATGGGGGAAACGCTCGTAAAATCGGATAAATCTGGGGGAATTTCGCCGGCAATTATTTTCAATTCCAAAATTGTGTAACTTGAATAATTTTGGGTTACACCCAGACTTGTGTGCATTCAAATGTAGATGTCATGATGCAGAACAGGAAATGCCCTCTTTAATGACGTATAAAAGGCGATTTAACGAAGTTTAAATCATTTACGAACAGACTAGCGACGAGATTTGCTTTGATTGAAATTGTCTCATGACCATCAAGTGTCACAGGCCACAGTTCGAAGTTCAAACAAACTCAGAGTTCGCTCAGTAAGAGTCTGACGGTGACCCTGTGACTAAGCGTTTCTCGCTTCCTTTCGCTGAGCGAATACTTTGCAATTAACATATTCTTCATTAACTGAAGTTATGCGTTAAAAGTGTGGTAATGAGTCTTATGCATTTATTTGTGAATTCAGATATTTTTTCACGTATTGTCATAGGCAAAGGAGGCGGAACGCAGAAGTTCTTAAAGATTAATTACTTGTGTGCTTTAAAATAAAAAGATATTATACATGTGAGGCAGGCCTAGTCTTTATTGTTATAGCTTGGTGGCTTAGTAACCAGTGTTTTTATACTTTCTAGAGTTATAAATACAAATTCGGAGTGTTACGGTTGAGACATTCTTGAGATTTAAAATTTCTTTGGTGTCCTGGAATTGATATGCTATCGTTTGCGTGTCTAATACGCATGGTTGCTTTATTCCAAAGTAACTATCATTATTTATCTGCATTGTCCTAATTTATTGTCGTTACAGAGGCTAACTCTGTAACATGCTGTTAAGCAGTGAGTATTCTTCTAACTTGAATATTTATTTTGTGTTTTAATACGCAAAGCTCCATAGGGATTGCAACTAAGTTCATTTTATTGGTTAATGTTATTCATATGATGATATCATTATTTTAAGATTATTATTTCTGTTTCCGAATTGCGATTATTTTCCCCATAATGAGTGACCAAACCGAATCATCTTCTTAGAAACTGACGTTGTATACGCAGTCATTGAAAAATGACTGACTTGATGTGCCCGGATTGAAAACTTGGCTGAAATGGGATAGTAATGATTCCAACTGTGGTTATTGTGGGTGCTGCAATATTTAATTGAAAACTTACAACAAATCTATGCTCATCAAACACAGTAATACTGAGAAACATAAGAGAAATATAGCTGTTGAGAGTACAAGCGCTGATACCGCGCACTTTATGGTAGGAGAACCGTCCAAGGGATCCGAAGTAATTGCAAAAAGCGAACTTATTCTTGCAGTATACCTTGCCGAACATAACCTACAGTAAGGTAAGTAAGTAAGTATACAGTAAGTAAAGTCAGTTTTTAGTAAATCTATAGCAAATTATGATTTTTTTTTATTTTGGGGGATTTTTGCTGTATATGGGGGAATTTGTACTGCAAATCTGGGGGAAAGAGAAAAATCCCAGTGGCAGCCCTGGTTACCACCAGCTGTGCGTAGACGTCATTCTGGTGGTTCACACACTCACACTCACAGTCTGCCCTGACTTAAAAGATACTTTTAAATAATGTTGGAATCAACTTTCCAATGAATGGAAAGGTGTGACCAGACACTACATGCGATGTTATGTGTAACAGTACATGAATGATAGATACACGTTCCTAACTCTAAGTGACAGTTAGGAACGTGCTGTTACGCATGAGAGACTGATTTCTGTTATAGGAATAGAATAGAATAGAATAGAATAGAATGAGGCTATAGGAACGGACCTTCTGGCCCATTCTTGGGTCGGATAATTACTTCGATAATTATTCGGTTGTTTACCCAAGTCCCATGCCGTATTTCTAGCCGCGTCAACCATGTTGGCAGCGGGATTCGAACCCGGGTCTTTCCGCTCGCAAGCAGATTCGCTCACCAGTCGACCAAGCTGGTGGTATGATGATGTTATGAAGTTGTTATGCCTTCATTACACGTAACGCGTAACGGTAACGTAAGGTGTGAGTAAGAAATGGAATGTATTATTATGAAATATTATGGTGAGAAAGATTAATAACGATGCAATACATGCGTAACTTAGGTCTTGTTCTGCCTGAAAGTCCTCATAGCAAAAACAATAACGATCATTATAATATATAAAGTCATGACATTAATTCCAATAATAATAAATAATAATACTAAAAAGTACGTTTCAGTCATAATGAGGATGATAATGTTGTTAATAATAAAAATAATGATATTGACAATATTAACAAGGTAGTAATGTGTAGAAGGCTCTCTCGCTCCCTCTGGTGTCTCGGATAAATCGTGCAATTAAGGACCGTAAATCAGAGCTAAAGACCCAATTAGAGGGTGCAGCGTGTCGTCTTGCACTCACTTCCTTCACAAAGAAAGAAAGAGGAAAGTCAAAACCAGTCTTTTGGAAGTCCATGGTGGACTTTACCCAGCTCCTAAATGGCACAGCCCTCTACAGCTACCCGAGATCGCTTGTTCAGCCTCTTCCTATTTCACTTCTCGTAACTGCGTGCACTGACAGATTATTTTCTGCACTGATTCTTCACTGTGAACTTTTTGGGATTTTGGTCTTTGGAGGTCTGTCGTGGTTGTTCAGTCTGAACGCTCAGCAATAATAAAACAATTTTATTCTGATGTATAACGCAGTATTGTATAAATCCACAGTACACAAGACCGGGTTTACAATTAACGCTAATATCTTAAGACTAGTGATGCTGCTCCCAGCGACTGTTCCATCCTTTGTGGTGCGACTTGAGGTAGAGGCTCGTAGGGGCGCTAGATGAGCTTAAACAATGACTACACTACAATAATCCAGACTGTACTTCATTCTAATTTTTCTCTATAACACTTCCTAAAACTTTACTCCGTCTCATTGGTGATGACGGCACTGCATCGGGATGTAAGATATCCTTATCCCGCAGCAGCAACGCCTGATGATGATGGTGGTGAACAGAAGTGCAGGAGTGACATGCATTATTTTACTGCTGGCTTGTTCTGAGTACATGTGTGGACTTCTTCTGCACTTTATCGTAAGTACATAGACACGTAACCGAACTTAATTGAGTATACGTGTCATTTCTGAGTACCTTCATCGATGTCTTTTGCAGTTGTTTCTATGTATAGGGTGACCCCTAAAGAAGTTAACTGAAATTTTATTACCATTAATTGGTATCGATCTAGAATACCAACTAAATACGTAAGATGGAAGTTCTTTATGTTATTGCATATATGAATTAAACTTATCGCGGATAACTTGTTCCAAAATAATTGTTTCATTGCAAAAAAAGGAAAATAACAGGAAACAAACTTATTCAAATACTCATCAGTAAATAAATACTTTCAGTAAATTTTCATGGAACTGAGTACAAAATATATGCAAAATTATACGTAACTCCGTACATTCAGTGAGCGCAATAAATAGTCAACAAGTTGCAAGGAGTTTTGTTTACTATACCAATACACCTTCAAACCAAACAAAAATTGAATATCTAATATAATTTTGCAGGCCGAATACAAATTCAGAATCATTTTTCACGGGGAAAAAAGCAACTCGTTTTCTAAAGCAGAATTCCAGTGCAACTTATTTGGATGCACAGCGCTTCAGGGCACGATTTATCGATCTGTCTAGTACTGCATTACCTTTTTTGTTAGGTAATTCCTACTTGCTACATTGTTTTCAAAGCATTTCTACCAATTTTTTCCTCTTTTTCCTCTTAGTTTTTAGCCGCAGGTTGTCTGAAAAGAAGTTAAATTTTATTGTGTTGATAAAGTGATTATAATTTTCGTTTGGGATTATTTTAACCGAAGAAGCAAATAACAAATTAGGTGTACCAATACTACCCTGTTCCCACACAGCCAATAATTTGACAGGAAATTGCTAAACTCCAAACTAAATTTTTACTATGGAACATTTCGGAACAGAGGGAGTTATGAAATTTCGATTAACTTATTTTGGGGTGACCTTGTATAATACACATGCGTGCAACCGCACTCAACTAAAGGGATGTCAGTGCACAGTGTTGAAGATTAGAACTGGCTGTGTGAAGTGCATGCTGTTGTTGGGTGCAGCTCGACTGGGCAAAAATAAGTTTTTATCAAATGCGTTGCCATAAGGCAACACTGGTAAAATTACGGTTAACGAACACTGAACTCAAAACTTCACGCTTAGGTCTTTCTTCCAGCAAAAAAAATCAATGATTTTCATAGAGTTTAAACATCAATGATAATAGAAAATGAGAGCACGTGGAAAACGTTCTCTAATTGGAAAAAACAAGAGGACAGATGTGCTTTTTGAACTTACACCACCAAGTAAAAAATAACAGTTTTCTCTGGGTCATTGACAGGTTTAGATAACTTTTGCACACCAGTGGGTGGTGTGTTGGTGAGTATGACTTCAGAACTCTGCCTAGCAACCCACATTTACCTCTAATTTACGACGAGTTTCATCGCTCTGAAGAGGAAACAAGCTTTGTTCACTAAAAAATGTTCCTAACTCCGCAGTGCAGCAAGAATAAGTTAAGGTGCACAATAAATTGCTGAAGATATTATTTTAATTATAATAACGACTCAGGTGTTGAAATTTCATCGGAGTGCATGTAACACGATCCATGCGTGGTGTACTGCTTTCTGCACTTACTTCTGAAAGAGGAAACTTTATTTTAGCCAATTGTTAACATTTTTTGCTGCTGTTGTTCATAATATTTAATGAATTTACCTTCACAGATCGAACATTTTTGATATTGAAAAATATAAACTTATATGAGCATATAATCCATCATCATTTCATGTACTGTAATAGTTGTACTGCACGTCAGCCCCTGATATCTGTAATCTGGACGCCAGAGTTCCGGCAAGTAGCTGCAAAGTAAACACGAAAAGGAAACTGCTGACAAGACTTGAGGTTTCCTGTGGTCGGGTTTCTCAGCTGGAGCTCTCTGGGGAGTCAGTGAGTCATGCTAAACCCACCGTCCAGCCCCAATACACGGTAAACTGACCTCACATCCGTCTCTATAGACGGCCCTGTCTGTCCTGGCTGTGGTGAACTCTTGTATAGCAGCGTCAATACCTGTACACCAGAAACTTCTGGCCTTCACTCAAGAAGTTACTGCGTTAGTAACTGCCCATATCTGAGCAACAGGTACCTCAGTACCTCGCTAAACAAGAGGAATGGAAATTTTCCTGTTTCCTTTACCACGTTTTACTGCTTCTACAGATTGTAAACAAAGGAAAACTGACCTGAGGCTACATGGATGTTTTCTAAGCCCCAAATATGTAAACACGACACAGAAGAACAAGAACCAGAGGAATATCGCTAGTGATACCTGCACTACCTGGTGATACAGTAGCAGAAATCATCATGGCGTGCATGTGCTGGGCGCCGTGGTACACAACTCAACTCGTCAAATTACGTGCATTCAAATCGTAGCGCGCGCACGTGCCGCTGGAGCTCCAATTCTATCCAACACGGAATTATTTCCGCATGTAGAGGTAGAGGACCGCTAATTTAAGGGTAATGAAAGTACTCTCTCATATACGAGGTAATTTTGTCGTTATGAAAGTTTGCGAAAAGATTTTAATGCGCATACTTTTCTGTTTGAACAAGCTTTCACGGTCACAACTATTTGAAAGAACGAATACAATTGGAGACAAAAGTGCTACGTGTCAACAAGAGATGGATTGGAGAGAGTCTGCAGTACGATGAGCAGTACGAGCATAGTTCTGTACTTTCAAATATGCGAACAAAAACCAAAAAAGAAATTTCAGATATTGTCATTCGTTGTAAATATGTGGATATCATCTTTATTGATACTCATGTAATCATTTTTGAACCCTAGAAGAGGCTTGATAGGGTTTGGAGAATTTGGTCAGGTTTGTGATTTATCCGTAAAGAAGCTGAACCCTGCACATTTTTATCAATGGCAAGCCTAAATTAGCATACAAGTTCTTGAGACACTGTCTTGTAGGTATGAGCAACGTACACGCGCCACATAATATTGTCCATTCCCTCCGGTCCGAAATTGTTGGTACACAAACAGAAAACAGTCTTAAGTTTTAGTATTCATTTTTGTTTGTACATTATCAATTCAACGTATTTCAATAATATTATGAAGTATATCATTAAGTTAACATGTATTTTATTTGGATCAAACCTTTTGTATTGGTTTATACTACTATGAACCAACAATTCCGGACTAACTTGAAAATTGATATGCACCAATAATTTTGGACCGGAGGGAGTAACATTAGTGTGAATTTTGCCTCTGTCATCTGTGGTACTGAGAGGCAAGTAGTTTGTATACACAGACGCTTAATTACTGCAACAAATCTGGAGAACCGCATCACAAACTTTGCATGCTAACTCTGAAAGTCAAAAGGATTTATTTGGATATTCAACACAGCTTTATGCAGGAATTCATTTTCTGTGTTAGCAATTGTTGAGCTTCCACAAAACTTCTTTAACGAATTGTAAGGACCTTCGAAGCGAGCACCCAATATTCCAGTGAATAATACGCATGCTGCGTGGATGTTGTGAAGCGAACTTGTCTCTCAGATATTAACCGTCAAGTGGATCTTGCTCAAAGATTAAGCCAAGTAACCAACGAAGCCTAAATACTAGTTTTGTTGTTCATGACAGCACATCTAGTTTTCAGGTGAGAAATAGTGGTAAATAACCGTTAACTTGGACCCTGGTTACTCATATCATCCGTGACAGCACATCTAGCCTCCTACTTAATAATTAGTGTCACAGTCCTGCTGGTCAGCAATAAGTGTCAGAGTCTGCTGGTCAGCAATAAGTGTCACAGTCCTGCTGGTCAGCAATAAGTGTCACAGTCCTGCTGGTCAGCAATAAGTGTCACAGTCCTGCTGGTCAGCAATAAGTGTCACAGTCCTGCTGGTCAGCAATAAGTGTCACAGTCCTGCTGGTCAGCAATAAGTGTCAGAGTCCTGCTGGTCAGCAATAAGTGTAACAGTCGGTCATCAGCCTTGTCACACGGTTCCTGCATTCGTCGTAACTCGAGCACTCGGACAGCAGCGGTGTCCTGTGATGGGCCATCTATCCTGCTCAATTGGGACCCCCACTGCAATCAGAGAATTTAGATGAGGCGAGCTCGCAACCACCGCGAAATTGCGTGTCTGCAGCCTCCCTCGTAACCCATTTCTCTTCCTACTTCCCTCGTCCTACACTCCTGCCCACGCTACAATTCAGTCATCATCACCAGCTAGACAAGCAACAACTACTAGAGTTCAGAGTTATCCCCAAGAAGTGTACGAGCGTACCTCAAGGTGATATTTTTTGTGTAATATTACAGTATTATACAACGAACTTGATCGTTTGAGAAGCATTATAATCATATTGTAGTATAATTTGGGCTCAGATCACGTCTTGTGAAAAGTTGATGCATCGTGGAGACCTCTGACATCCATAAGGTGATGGTGAGGGGAGAACGTTAAGGCACCCCTAGTAGAATAGAATAGAATAGAATGCAATAAGGCAATAGAAATGAGCCGTTTGGCCCATTCTTTGGTTCATACCCAAGTCCCATGTCGTCTAAAGTAAAAGCATCAATCATGCACGCACACCTTCATCCCGTGAGTCAATTCAGTCACGTACACGCACAAGCTAGCAGTGTCGGCCATGCGTAGTGTGGGCGGTGTCTGTCACATGAAGGTTAAGCATGACTCATGCCACCTAAATTGTGGCGTCCGCTGCCACTATTTTCCTGATCATGTAATGTCAGCTGAGACAATTCCTTGCACGGGAAATCCAGTGCACTGCGTGTGTAAAATCTAGTGGAAATCCAGTGCACTGCGTGTGTAAAGTCTTACTATCTTGAGCTACTAGTGAGTCTTGTGCTCGTCGTTGCTTGTTTTCTGAATTATGAAGTGTTAGTCAATCGATAAGTATTTCTTTTTTGCCAGCTCTGTTCTGGATGCTAGCTGATAAAATTAGCAGGTCTGGTTATTTTCAGCCTGTGTACGTTAACAGATTATACGTTCAAGCAATTGTCGAGTCGATGTAAAATAAATCATCAGATATATTCCCGTTGCATTAATAATTCTTGGATAGGTGCACCAGCCTTAGCTGGCAGAGGATGGTATCTATGTATTTTTTATTTTTTATTTGGGTCATGACCTTTGTTTTATTAGTTGTTATTTAAGTAATTTGTGAGAAACAGTCGCTCGGAGCGCATCTCAGAGAAATTATTTTCATGGACAAGCGTAACAATTGTCCCCTGAACAATTTTTGCCACCTGTAAACGTGGAAAATAACTGAAAAATATATCAGTTCATTAAATGATGACAAAAGTATGATGTCACTCGAGAGAACGTGTACAATTATTATTACCTGTGAACGTGAAAATAACTAAAAAGTATATTTATTCATTCCAATGTTGACAAAAGTATGAAGACTCCAGAGTCTAGACAGAACGTATAATTATTGTCACCTGTAAAAATGGAAAATAACTGAAAAATATATTAGTTCACTAAATGATGGCAGAAGTACGAGATCACTGAAAAGAAATGGATACGTAATTCCAGGGTTTTCCTGTATAACTATAACTTTGAAGTGAGTTTGTTCAGTGGAAAGAAGAGTTCACCAGTTCTTGAGTGAGAATTGCTGTGTTGCTCCTTTTTAAGGTGATCAGTCTGCACCTCAGTCACATAGAGGGAAAAGGAGGAATTCCAGACTCTACGTTCTGTACTCTCTTTACAACTCAGAAATGTGAGGGCAGGAAGCTGTAATGAGGGTAGTGATAAGGAATGCTAATTCTACCTGTAATTGAGCAAATACAGACCTAAAAAAGAAGTAGAAATCTGAGAGAGTAGAGAGTAAAAAAAGAGAATAGAGTTTAGAGAGAGTAGAGAGTAGGGAGTAAAAAATAGAAAATAAAGAGTAAAGAGAATAGAGAGTAGAGAATTGGGGGAAAAGTAGAAAGTAGAGAATAAAGAGAATAGAGAACAGAGAGTAAAAATTTAAGAGTGAAGGGAGGGAAGATTAGAGAGTATATAGTACAGAGTAGAGAGTAGAGATTAGGAAGAGTACAAAGTGGGGAGTAGAAATTAGAAAGTAAAGATTACAGAGAATAAAGAGCACACCAGTCCCCAGCACACCAGGGGACTGCGACTGCCACTCATGGACCCCTCTCATGTGAGTGGCGTGAGTGGTCATAAAGAAGAGTGGTGTGGTCGAGTGGTGATAAAGAAGAGTGGTGTACTCGAGTGGTGTACTCGAGTGGTGTGCTCGAGTGGTGTGCTCGAGTGGTGTGTGTTCGAGTGGTGTGTTCGAGTGGTGTGTTCGAGTGGTGTACTCGAGTGGTTGTTCGAGTGGTGTGTTCGAGTGGTGTGTTCGAGTGGTGTGGCGGCTGCACTCACAGACACAACTCATGGACGTGACAACGTCAAAATATTTCTTAATTCGTTCGCTGTTTTCCACGTCAATTGACGAGAAGTTTTTTCATTTCTTCAGCTTGGTTGTGTCCTTGTGATTCTGGTGCGAGGAACAATGATACATCGAGTGCATCACAAGCTAGTCACAGTTTCTTTGGTGTTTTTTGGGTGTTTTGGGGAAAAGCTTTTCTGATTTTTCGTAACTAGTGGAGCTACACTGTGTGTGTATTAATGTGACTACGAACAGGTTCATAATGTGTCTCTCAGTCATGCTCTATAAAACGTCTTAGTTTCAATCACCACGTAATGTTTTACAAGGAAAACTACACACAAGGAGGAAAAATGAAGCAGAGTCGAAAAAATTAGCAGGATGCAAGATTGAATGTTTTAAGTAATTTTGGAAATGCATAAATTTCCAATCAGTATGAACAATTCATACAATATTATGAACGGTTGCGAACTTGCTTAGTAGTTTCTTTGCACTACCAAAAAAGTCAACATTTCATAGAGGCATATACAGTGCGTGCTTAAAAGAGTACCTTAATAAAATAAGCACTAATGATTCGTAACGAGAGCTGCATTCATCCAATAATTGGAAAAAAACAGATACTCGAGAGATGTGGTCCCATTGAACTCAAACAGCTTTATTCATGGTAAGGATTTTCCGGGTATGTGTTTCTCTGACCTACATAGGGTAATCAAGCTATAGGTTTAACTGAATGAAGGCATCACCAGTAAATGAACAGCGATATTTCCGTTTTTTTATGGACTGATTAAAGATTATACCTGAGTCACACATCTCAGTGTATGACTTAATCCGTGTGCTTGATTGATGTGCATGTGCGTGACTGAGGTGCCTATGCGTGAGTGATGTCTTAACTTTAGAATGCATGGGACTTAAGTAGCACCGTGAGAATGAACACTTCCGCTCGTTACTGTTGTAATATTTTATTCTAAAATTTCCAAAGTTGCAGCACTTGGAGGTACAGGAATAGGCCCTCATGAGACAGGCCTATCCCCCCAGGAGGGGGAGGGGGTTGGAGGGGGCACAGGGATGGGCCAGGCCTGCTCAGAGAGGGAGGG
>VCRD01006490.1:3775-22102 GCA_006783055.1 Trinorchestia longiramus
ACTGCCCCTCTCCTACTGCCCCTCTCCTACTGCCCCTCTTATTGCGACCTGACCTGTCCCTTTTATTAGGACAAGTGCCCACGGTGAGCTGATGCCCCACAGGGCACACACTGACTCCTGCTGGGGGTCTCCTGCTTGCTAAACTTGCCATTGTGTTTCAGTTCATGTTATGCCAGGTGATCCTTTGGTCTTGTAGGACTGAGCAGCAAACATTGCGGCATGTAATCGAAAACCAGGTACAACTGAACACGATATACGGAATTATACTGGCATTTTGAATAACTTTCAGCACTTCGTTATTTGTGTATGCCTGAGGTGGTGTCAATAATCCGCTGGGTTATGCTTATATCATACAAGGATGAAGGCTACTCATAGCTTCACTACTTTATTTAGAAAACTTGCACTGCTGTTGTTCTTGAGCACTACATTTTGAGGTACTGGTGCAGCCACTGGCAATGACTGTGCTAAATTTCAGCTCTAGTCCTTCGAAATTGGCAAAGTATACATCACTGTGATGATCATCTTATTGACAATTTGGAGGTTTCAAGTTGCGAAATGCTTGGATTCTTGTGGCCACACCTAATGAAATGAAAAACTGCCCAATATTTAGACTGAGAATGAACAGGAATAAGCAGAGCGCGTGATCTACGGCGGTATGCGTGTTGCTGTGGACGCCCAACATGCGCTAAATATTGAATAAGTAAATAAATAAACTGAGAAGTAACTGCAGTTTATTCTGATACTACTAGATCCACGCTTAGAAATTTATGCGTTTCTTACTGATTTTTTTTCGTTTGATTTGCGAGTGGACGCAGACTTTGCGAAGGAATTTCCACATTAAAGGATGTGCCGTTGGTATCCACAATACATTACTTGCAATACATGTAGACCCTACCGAATTTCCTCCTATCTAAATCCATAAGAGCGTCAGTGAGAGACAGATTAAGCAAGCAAGCAACAAACAGTGTAATACTAGTAGACCCACACGCAAAAATGCACGTTTTTTATTGATTTTTTTCGTTTCATTTGTCAGTGGAAGCGGGCTTTTCGAGTTAGTTTTCACATTAAATGCCTTTGATGAGGCATTGATGTGCCTTCAGTATCCACAAAACAATGCTCACAGTGCATGTATACTCTACCGAATTTTCTCCTATCTATCATAAATCCTTAAGAGCGTGGCAGAGAGACGGACCAACCAAGCAATAAACAGTGTAATATTATACAGTGGGATACCACACAGTACAAATATTCCGATCGAGTGTTCAATTCTGTCCCGCGTCATAGACAAGACGTTTTACCTCCAAAGCCTATGCCTGGTAAAAATATTCGAGTTCCGTGATAAGATTCAGGTCTAGGTCTGATTCGCAATCNTCCACAAAACAATGCTCACAGTGCATGTATACTCTACCGAATTTTCTCCTATCTATCATAAATCCTTAAGAGCGTGGCAGAGAGACGGACCAACCAAGCAACAAACAGTGTAATATTATACAGTGGGATACCACACAGTACAAATATTCCGATCGAGTGTTCAATTCTGTCCCGCGTCATAGGCAAGACGTTTTACCTCCAAAGCCTATGCCTGGTAAAAATATTCGAGTTCCGTGATAAGATTCAGGTCTAGGTCTGATTCGCAATCGGGAGCTGCATGCCATATATTATGTTGTTACAAAAATAATGGCCGCTCGAAGGTCTGGGATTTGAAAAGTAATTTTAACACAACTTTTTTAATTTATTTTCGATGAACCTTGGCATGCATAACAATTAATGTGTGCTCATTAATATTTTGTAACTTATTTTCAAACAGAACATAATTTTGAAGGAGAGAATCCCTCCATGATGAACATGACAAAACATGATCTTCGCCCACTTACGTTGCACGAGTTCAAACTTGGGCACAACGCCTCCGAAGCAATCTGCCAATATCAACCGAGCAGGGGGAAAAGAGTCCACAAGGGATCGGACAGTACGAAGGTGGTTCGGGAAATTCCGGAGTGGTGATGAGAGCCTTAAAGATGAAGAGGGTAGAGGACGTTTGGGTAGTCTCGAGAATGAGCAACTGCATGCGGTTGTTGAGTAAAATCCACGTCAAAGTGTTAGAGAAATATCTCAGACACTTGGTGTCAGCATTGCAACAGTCTCGCGCCATTTGAAGATTATTGGAAAGGTGAAAAAGCTCCATAAATGGGTTCCTCATGAGCTCAATGAGAATCAAAAGCTTAGTCGTTTTGAAGTGTGCTCGATGTTCTCTCTGCGCACCACCAACGATCTCTTTCTTGACCGAATTGTCACTTGTGACGAAAATTGGGTCCTTTATGATAACCGTAAACGATCAGGTCAATGGCTCGATCGTGATGAGCCCCCCAAACACTTCCCAAAGCCAACGTTGCACCAGAAAAAGATTATGGTGACTGTCTGGTGGTCTGCAATAGGTGTTATTCACTACAGTTTTTTGGGAGTCAGTGAGACCATTAATGCAGAGAGATACTGCAATGATCTCGCTGTTATGCGTGCTCGATTGAGCGAAAAGAGACCGGCATTAGTGAATCGACGTGGTCCAATTCTGCTCCACGATAACGCGCGACCACATGTTGCAAGAATGACCATCCAGAAACTCAGAGAACTGGGATACGAGACTTTACCACATCCTCCATATTCTCCAGATCTTTCACCTACTGATTATCATTTATTCAAGCACTTAAGCACATTGTTGGATGGTAAAACTTTTAGGTCTAAACAAGAGGTGGAAACAACCTTCAAAGATTTTGTTGCATCACAGCCATTAACTTTTTATCAACATGGGATAAATAATCTCGTAGTCCGATGGCAGAGATGCATAGCTGCTCAGGGTTCATATTTTGACTAAGTTTAACATCTCTATTGTTCATTTACCAAGGATTAAATGCATGCTTCTGAAATCGGCCATTATTTTTGTAACAACCTAATAGACCACAGCAGTTGCTTCCGTAAGAGAAGTACGAGCATCGATTACTAGTTTCAATTAGCTTTGCTGTTGTGCTTTGTCCCGACGCTGCACTTCCCCGAGTGACATCCTTCTGCAGGTACTACTGCTGCAGGTACTATTCTCGCACAATGCATCTGGTATTTCTCCTCCAGTCGCTGTGGTGATGTTTGTGATGCTGTTCCTGATGTTTGTGATGTTGTGCATTATGTTTGTAATGATGTTTACTGCCGGTCAACATGAAAACGTCGGACGTGCCCATATGCCCATGACAGTCCTGCAGCGTCCAGAGTCTACAGAACGAGAAGCCGTGAAATAAATATGTTTGCTCGTGAGCTGCAGTTCAACATCGTCTACTGCTAATGACAAGTCACAGAATAAAAATCCACGTATTTCTAGGATAGAGTGATAAATTCTAGATAAATTTCAGGGAAGACAAAGATTGATGCATAATGCAGTACTACGAAGCGCAGATTTAGTGTCGGCATGGAAGAAGAATAGGGTACATATTGTCGAGCTAAAACAGAGCGTCGTGTATTACTCGTGTCAGGCCTTGGCTGTATATTCTTAGTGCGACTACTGCATAACTCATCAAATGAAATTAAGTTCAGCAATACATATTCCTGAGGAAAAACAGAGTTTAATGAGGAAATAAGCGACAATTGTGAAAAACGTAATTTAAAACTGAACAAATAGGAACTGGTTTCTGTATTTTTGTGATGCGTAAAGTCTAGTAGCCGATATCTTGTTTGTGTTCTTTATTATCATGCACGAAAATTATTCGCCCAGGTGCTATAATTTTACCCTCATGAATGATGGAATGCAAGGCACGATGAAGCCACCGGAGTGTGGCCGGTAGAGGGAGATTATAATGTTTATGTTGTTAGTCCTCTTCTGACACGGACTACTAGAGCATTTTTCCGGTGCTTGAAACAAGTTTTGACGTTTTCTGAGGTTGTTAACGATTGAAGAGCCATATCCTGAAGTGAGTCCTGATTTCGTGGTTGTGCGGGTTGTGTTCTTGCTTTTGGTGGGAGGTGAGAAGTGTTGCTTTATTGCTCTAACGTAAGAATACAATTCAGAGTGGAACGTTTCAGATCTGCCAGTGGATCTTTGTTGACGACCACTACATTTTCGTTTGTTTACGATTAATTTTCGTTGTACAGAAAGTTAAATATTCTTTCCCCTAGAAAGTGCACTGGGAAAATTTATGCCGGCATATCTTTAGAACTTTCTCTTTTCGAGAAATCCGTGCGTTGAATTTTTGAGATCCGCTGGGGATGAGCAACACTAAATGCATTTTTATAACAGTTTACCGTTGGATTTTAAGTGATATCCCATGCTACTCCGAGCAGAATTAGTAATGTGTGTTGCTTAAATATTTTGGGTTTACTCCTTACAGTCCTGTGCCTCTTTTTGTGGCACCTTTCGCACCAGTGTCTTCATTTCGGTTTCTTTTTCTTATTCTACAGTACGCTGTTTTTAAGGTGCGCTGCATTTTTTTCCCTATAGAAAATGACTTTCTGCATCTAGACAGTAAATTTTTGTCTCCTTGAAGTACTTCTAGACTGAGTTTCCAGTGTGCTTAACTATGATGACCACCTCCAGCACGCGGCAACGTTTAACTCTGGAAATTTTATGACAGTAATAATTTTATTATGATCACTTATGGCTCGTTTCTTCCTCCTAGTTTAGTACATCTTGCTCGCTGAATCAACACCGTCCCGTGCGATGTCAACATGACGCGCCTATGTCAACATGACGCGCCTATGTCAACATGACGCGCCTATGTCAACATGACGCGCCTATGTCAACATGACGCGCCTGTCAACATGACGCGCTTGCTGTTGCCACTGCGCTGTACTGTTAATGTAGGGTGTCCTAAAAGTCACAGTGCGCTTGCATAGGTTTTTATTAGCAGCCATGTTTAAGTTGAACACGTTTCCTACGATTGTTTAACCGGTGCAAATCTTTACTTTGTACACGTAGTCAATAGAAAACTATAACATTTTCACCTAACCTAACTTGTGCCGAGCTCACCGGTGGACCTCATCGCTGGAAACGTGTCAAGAGCAAAAAAAAGAACAATCCAAGCCTGTATGACGTGTAGGGGGCTTTCCTTTCAACGCTTTTTATAACTTATACGCAGATTTATTTTCTGTACAGTGTACCGAAACGTGTTAATAAAATTTGACAATTGTAAACCTTGCAATACTCATAGTGTTACTGGACATTATAATTTAACTTTTCGCTTCCACTGGTATTTGAAATGAGTAAATGGAACAGTTTCTTATTCCTCTTCATGTGACGAGACCAAAGCTCGTTTCCCGATTTTCTACTTCACTATCACTCACCGGGTAATAGTACAAGAGGTAATCGGAGTAATAGAAGAATGTTTATCCACAGACTTCCTACTTCACTACCACGCACAGGGTAATAGTACAAGAGGTAATCGGGGTAATAGAAGAATGTTTATCCACAGACTTCCTACTTCATTATCACGCACGGAGTAATAGTACAAGAGGTAATCCTGGTTAATTAAACTAGGTTTATCCACCGACTTCCTACTTCATTACCACGCACAGGGTAATAGTACAAGAGGTAATCCTGGTTAATTGAACAAGGTTTATCCACCGACTTCCTACTTCACTACCACGGACGGGGTAATAGTACAAGAGGTAATCTACAGTAATAGGACAAGGTTTATCCTCTGATCTACTTTTCTCTAGACTTAACCCTTTCGTTTCAGACCGACGCGTCGAGGGTGCGTCCGCTGACTCATACTAAACTTAACCATTCAAGTTCTTCCTGTTGGTGTGAATAAAGTCGTAAAATCTATGAATTATTACTTTCATATCTCTTTAAAGATAAGAAACCGGAGTAAGATAACTACATAACCTCTTTCTCTGAGGCTGTTATCAGCATCTGATAAACTTATGTAAGATTACAACTATTTGGTGCACCGCCGACGTCGCTTTCACAGTTCACTGATGGATTCAAGCTTTGCAGATGTGTTGGTATTCTGTGTAGCTTCGTAATTAACTTATTTGAGGTACAAGAGTGCGGATTCTGCACCAAAATTTTACTGAGTTTCAAGTTATTGAGCAGTATCTTGAGGTCTATTTACGCACAGGTGAGTGATCTGAGGCAATAATGGTAGACTTACCATACTCAGGGTTAGGTATCAACATTCTTCAAAAGTTTGGGTACCGGCTTGTGGTTAACAACGGCTTCGTTTTTTTGTATTTGTGGTCGTATTATCTGTTATCTTGACGGTAATTGCGTTGATATCGTTCAGAATTTTTGCATCAATGATTTTGTGTATGACGACGGCTGTGAAGGAATTTATAGGTCATAGGGTCTGGAAAATGTTAGAATTTTATAGGCGGTGATTTTTCATTCAGTTCACATTTTTGATAAAACTTGATGATCGATCCATGTAGTAGCCTTGCACAAAACCTCAAAATAGGATACTAGTAAATTATTCTTGAAAATATCGATTGTATTTATTGCATGTTTGAGAAATTTACAGTACTCGTATTCGTACTTTTTCTATGTCTGTTTTGAAGAATTAAAAATATGGAAATGAAACGTCTTCGTCCACCAGTATGAATTGCTTCACAAGTTCCTATTATGTGAAGGAAGTGTTACGATAATACAGTAGCTGCATGCACCATGTTCACCCAGACACAAAATAACATGCGTTTTTTTCTTATGTATTGGGTGCGGCAACATAACTTCCTTCTTTTGAAAGGAATTTCTTTTGAAAAAAGGAAATTATGTCGTCACACCCTGTAGCTCGACACAATGTGTCACATGACTCAGTCATAAGACGGCCACCTCACATACGAGTCTCAGTGTGTCAAGACACAGTTTATCACCAGCTTGGTCGACTGGTGAGCGAATCTGCTTGCAAGCGGAAAGACCCGGGTTCGAATCCCGCTGTCGACATGGTTGACGCGGCTAGAAATACGGTATGGGACTTGGGTAAACAACCGAATAATTATCGAAGTAATTATCCGACCCAAGAATGGACCAGAAGGTTCGTTCCTATAGCCTCATTCTATTCTATTCTATACTCGTTTGGTTTCGCATCGAAGTTTTGCTGTTGTCTCTCCCAAGTCTCAAGTTGAAGCCAAAAACAAGCTGAATTGAGGACGTCCGCTCCAGTATTCCAGTAATATCAGTGACTGCTTTATTCCAGTAATATTGGCGGATGCTAATATTCCAATAATACCGAGGACGGTTAATATTCCAGTAACATCGGCGACTACCAATATTTCGGTAATAATGGTGACTGCTAATATTCCAGTAATATTTGCTACTGCTGATATTCCAGTAATATTGGCGACTGCTGATATTCCAGTGATATCGGGGTTTGCTAATATTCCAGTAATATCGGCTACGGCTAATATTCCTCTAATATCAGGGACTGCTAATATTCCAGTAATATTAGCTACGGCTAATATCCTTGTAATATCGGGAACAGAGGACGAACAATAACTGTTCCACCACCAGTTCTCAATATTTGAACACCATTATTCACAGTCTAGGCCGAAAACTATAGTATTAAAATGAACTCTGTGCGCCGTACAGTCCTGAATTTTGGTCTCGAAGTTGAACTTCTTTTCTCCATTTTTATTAACACGTTGACTCCGATTGCCTGATTGGTGTAAAACTTCACTTTGTACGCATAGTCACTAGAAGGATCTGAAAAAATTACAAAACTTAACCTAAGTGGTACACATACGTACCACTTCGGAGTCGACGTGTTAAATGGAAATTTCGAGTTAATAACTCGAAATGTTGAATTCTTAACCTGAAATATACCCGTAAACGTGCTTGTGTACGAGGGCAGTAATTCCATAACATATTTATGTTGTTTCATTTTATCGTGCAGTGTGACTCGAGGCAGCTTTTTGAATCAATGTTTTTATGATGAATGCTATAAGAATATTCGTTATGTGGTGTGTGTGAGGGTTAGGAGGGTGTGAAGGAAGTTCACAATATCAGAGTGAGATTCTCATACTGGTGTCACGAGAAGGGAATATTAGCTTCCTCTCTAAGAAATAATATCGTAAGTTTTTCCAAGTCAGGCATTAGCTGGAAAGCTACTTGCTGTACCAACCAAAACCCTGAAATTTGACGGTGTCATGACACTTGATTTAAAATTTTCAAGTTTTACTCTGACAACCAATCTTCTTTATGAGCAGAATACACAGCTATACCTTGACCAAAACATGTAAAACATCTGGACATGGGTACAGTCCTACACAATTGTTTGTCATGCA
Source organism: Trinorchestia longiramus (assembly GCA_006783055.1). Taxonomy (NCBI): domain Eukaryota; kingdom Metazoa; phylum Arthropoda; class Malacostraca; order Amphipoda; family Talitridae; genus Trinorchestia; species Trinorchestia longiramus. The sequence goes on from VCRD01006490.1 coordinate 12,029, forward strand.
TATTCTGCCTATATTATGAGATGAAAAATAAGGAAGTATTCAGGAGGTATACTCGTGTGGTACACATTTATTTATTGGTTTAACCTCCTGAAGCGTTAGCTTGTCAAGGTGGAGCCACTCAAAGTGTCAATAATATTTATGAAGCTAAAAATCGTCTTTTCCTTAACACGGTTCTTAAATAAAGTTCAATTAAATAAAGCTAAGTCGGATAGAGTTCAATCGAATAAAGTTAAATTGAATGAAGTTCAATTGAGTTTGTGCACGAGGTTTTCCCGTTGCTTGCTCGTATGCTGTAAGTGCAGGAAGGCCTAAATATACAGGGTGTCCATAATGTCTCTTATATAAGTTTCTCGTAAAGTTTCAACAGCACCTCTTTTACAAACAGAATCCATGAAACACACAAATGCAAAAAATAAATAAAAACTTTAATAAACATTGAATACAATGAAATAAATCTGAATGAAATATCTTATAAATTGAATTTGTAATACATTTTTGAAATGGTAAAGAAACTTTATGGACACCCTGTAGATTAAACTCGGCACACAACTCGTTTTATTGAACAGATTTTAATCGAGTTAATGCCTCGATAAGCGACTGCGAGGGTCATTTTGAGAGCTTTGGAACCATGCCTGATATTACTAGAGTGCAGTACGTGTTAAAACCCTTAAAAAGTTGCCAGTTATTTTACTAAAAATATTATCGCACTATAAAATGTTGGGATTTCGATGTAACTAGCATCTTTAGACAGTAAAACGTGGTCGAGGAAAAAATCAAAACTCACTGTCCCCATAGAGTGAATGAAAATTAATAAAATTAAATGAAAAAAAATTCTCAATGAATTTTCACTGTTCTTTTTACCAGATTTTACTGCCTGATGGTCTTGGTTACCTAGAAGCGTTACATTTTTATAGCTGAATGTTGTTTTAGTAATTACTAACTTTTTGAAAATTTGAACACGTATTGGGCTTGCACATGTGTGATATTATGACTCCAGCGGTGGTTACATGAATGTTTTGAGTGCAGTGTCGTACATCAGTAGTTCACCTTAATTTTATTATCCTTCTCTTGTGGAAAGATACCGATTTGACTTGTATCTAGCGGCACACTTTAATGCACTGCCGTCCATATCTTCATTCAGCTCTAGGAACCATCGCTACTCTTGTTGACAGACGTGTATCGCAGCAGTGATTTTTTCATAATCCACATTTGTGTTAATCCAATTTCAGAGGTAGGGCACGAGGGCATGCAAGGAGTCTGAATCTGTATCTGTGTCTGAGTCTGAATCTGTATCTGTATCTGAGTCTGTATCTGAATCTGAGTCTGAATCTGTATCTGAATCTGAGTCTGTATGTGTCTGCATCTCAGTCTGAATCTGTATCTCAGTCTGAATCTGTATTTGAATTTGAATCTATGTATATTTGAATTTGAATCTGTATCTGAATTTGAATCTATGTATATTTGAATTTGAATCTGTATCTGAATTTGAATCTGTATCTAAATTTAAATCTGTATCTGAATTTGAATCTGTATTTGAATTTGAATCTGTATTTGAATTTGAATCTGTATTTGAATTTGAATCTGTATTTGAATTTGAATCTGTATTTGAATTTGAATCTGTATTTGAATTTGAATCTGTATTTGAATTTGAATCTGTATTTGAATTTGAATCTGTATTTGAATTTGAACCTGAATCCGGATCTTTCTTTCGAACAGTCAACTCTGACTGCTGGATGCCCATGTGTTCACTGGAGCTCTGTGCTCATAACACACGCATGTTGACGATCGCTGCCTATCGACTTCTCTGAAAATTTAAATTCCCAATAGACCTCCCTCCTAGCGGCCTCGTTGCAATGCTCATATATCTGTGTCCGGCCTTTGTTTTTGCTAGTGAAACTGGACTGTCTCGTTTGGCTTGCTCCGGTTTGTAGGGCTATTTACTTGCAGTACAATACAGTGAAATAGATAAGCTGATAACCTGTGTACTTGTTTACCAGCTTTTAGAACAGAATTTAGATTTCCTCCGAGTTATTCGTGAAAGTTTCCTGCTAGAAGAACTCATTGAAAGCTATGACTTTCATTGCGTTTTTAGAATATTTTGCGGAAGACTGCTGGCAGCTCTACGCTTCCATTATTCAAATTGTCTAAAAATGAGGTGTGGTGAAGGTAAAGGTGTAGCCCTTAGGCCATATTTCTGCCGGGGATATGATGTGTGTAAAATCCATTCCGAAAGCGCACAAACTTGTTCGAAGGTCCATACATATTTCATAACTGCTGAAATAAATAGTGTTCAGTTACTCAATCGAAAAAACTTTATCGCTTGTTCCTGACCATGGAGTGATGTAAATAAAAATAGACAGATTTGATACTTATCGCTGCACAAACTATCCCATAGACAGTTTTTTTTCATGCGTGTGGGCTAGTGATCTTTGAAATCCCAAACGCTTGATAGAAGTAACCTAGATGGGGAGGAGCTTTCATATCTGTGTGGAAGTACCCAAACTTCATTTCTGAGACTAAATTACAAGTCAAGACATAAAATTTATCTCGCAAGCTATAAAAACAGAGAACATAAAAGCACTTATCTTCAGAATATAAAATGTATCTTGAGCTACAATTAGTTGGGAGCTATCATACAAGGATACAGCGACATCTCACACGTGTGCGTTGAAAAGTTGAGCGATATTTTTTAGAGGGACTTTTAGATGTTTACTTACATTTCATTCATGTGGATTATAGTGATTGTGAATCAAAAGGTCGTGCTACTCTCGAATTTGAGCGTTCAGAAATGCAAAATACAGGGTGTCTCAAAAAAATGTACTCACCCTTTAACCGTTGCTAACATGCTGTCTTCTTTGTGTTGCAGGTGTGAGGTTCAAACCTTTGCGAACATGATTAAATGTAATTAAAGAATCATGTTCGCAAAGGTTCGAACCTCACACCTGCAACACAAAGAAGACAGCATGTTAGCAACGGTTAAAGGGTGAGTACATTTTTTTGAGACACCCTGTATAAGACCACAGGGTTCACAACAATCTGTGTTAGACTTCTTATTAGGAGCAAGAAGTGTTAGCTTGACTATTTTTAGCACTGTACTGTAGGCTACTGATATGCATACATCTTTGTGTGTCTCATTCTATGGTCCAAATAAGAACAATTCATATGCACACAGAGAGGCCTATAATTTCTTATACATGTGGTCCTTACAATTTCATGTTCCATTTTTTCAGGTACCCTAAAAACTTTTTGTTAACGTTTCCTGCGATTGCCTAGCCGGTCCAAATCTTTACTTTGTACACATTGTCCCTAAAAAGCTTTGAAAAAATTACAGAACCTAAGCTGAGTGACCCACCGGTAGGTCACTTCGTAGGAAATGTGTTAACACATTCATTGCGGTATAACCCACCGGTGGGTCACTCAGGTTAGGTTCTGTAATTTTTTCAAAGCTTTCTAGTAACTGTATGTAGAAAGTAAAGATTTGCGCCGGCTAGGCAATCGCAATGAATGAGTTAAAGGACAATAAATTAATGTCACGCTTCTGGTGTGGTTAGGAGGCAGTCGCGTGGTGACGGTGAAACTGGACACAAAACGAGCATCACGCGCGATGCTGTGGTCAAACTTGCTAAACAGTTTCAGAAACTGGAACTTTTACAGATCAACATACAGGGCGTGGTAACGTAACGTCCTTTTTTTCAAGGAAAGTTCCTTTAAAAAAAGTGGGCGTTATGTTGCTACACCCTGTAGAACAGAATAAGGCAATAGGAACGAGCCATTTGGTCTATTCATCATAATGTGGTTGATGACATCGTGGTGCACACGTATGCGTGTGTGTTTTCACAACAATAATAGTCATGTATACTACATTATACAGGGTGTCCCACAAAAATGTCCCCGACTTTTTAATTGATTATATCTCTGTTTTAAATTAACATTTTAGTTTTCTTTTTTTCACAATGTAGTAAATTTTGTTTTCTTTTCGAGTAATTATAGTTTTTGAAAATTGGTTGAATAACCACTTCACACTGATCGATTTACTGAAGGGGGTAGAAAAACTATTTGTTCAAAGGAAAATTTTGAAAAAGAACACTGGTGTTCTTTTTCATTTCTCAATACCTACTGTTAAACATAATTTCACAAAAATGTATCCTACATACCAACAAGTATTTAAACCCTCTGCGAGGTTATTTGCTTATTAATTTCATCATTTGAACACCCCTTAAAATGCAGCTGACTAAAGAGCAAAGAATTTTCATCGTATTGGAATATGAAACAACAAAAAACTGTGAACAAGTTAGAAGAGCATTTAATGAAACATTCCCGGAAAGGAACTCGCCCGATAAGAAGACTGTGTATCGCACAGTTAGAAAATTCAATGAACATGGAAGTATCAGCAACCGATACAAAGGAAACTCAGGAAGGAAAATAATTCAAAGAACCGAAAATAACATCGCAATTGTCCAACGAGCGATTACTGAAAATCCTACAACCTCTGTCAGGCGCAATGAGACCTACCTCTCCAAGTCTACATTCCATAGAATTTTAAAGAAAGATATTCAAGCATGAGTTACTGCCCTGTGACTATGCCCGGAGGAAAGAGTTTTGCAATTGGTCCAATAACATTTCCATTTCCACAAAGACCAGCCCAAACTGACAGCTTCTCTCTTCTTATGCTTTTTTCGAATACATTTCCTTCTGGTGGATAATTGCTCCAAAATTTAGTATTTTGAGTATTCACTCTTCCGTTTATAGAAAATGCTGCCTCATCGGTAACTACCAACCTTTCCGTAAACCTTTGATCTTTCGAAATAAACTAATTGCAAAACTCTTTCCTCCTGGCATAGTCACAGGGCAGTAACTCATGCTTGATTTGCATCTTGTACGGATGAAGACGAATATCTTTCTTTAAAATTCTATGGAATGTAGACTTGGAGAGGTCGGTCTCATTGCGCCTGACAGAGGTTGTAGGATTTTCAGTAATCGCTCGCTGGACAATTGCGATGTTATTTTCGGTTCTTTGAATTATTTTCCTTCCTGAGTTTCCTTTGTATCGGTTGCTGATACTTCAATGTTCATTGAATTTTCTAACTGTGTGATACACAGTCTTCTTATCGGACGAGTTCCTTTCCGGGAATGTTTCATTAAATGCTCTTCTAACTTGTTCACAGTTTTTTTGTTGTTTCATATTCCAATACGATGAAAATTCTTTGCTCGTTAGTCAGCTGCATTTTAGGAGGTGTTCAAATGATGAAATTAATGAGCAAATAACCTCTGAGGGTTTAAATACTTCTTGGTATGCAGGATACATTTTTGTGAAATTATTTTTAACAGTAGGTATTGAGAAATGAAAATTTTCCTTTGAAAAAATTGTTTTTTACCCCCTTCAGTAAAATAGATTAGTGTGAAGTGGTTATTCAACCAATTTTCAAAAACTATAATTATTCGAAAAGAAAACAAAATTTACTACATTGTGAAAAAAAATAAAATTAAAATATGTTAATTTAAAGCGGAGCTATAATCAATTAAAAAGTGGGGGACATTTTTGTGGGAAGTCGGGGACATTTTTGTGGGACACCCTGTATAACTAAACAAAATTTTGTTCCAAAAATCATATTTCTTTTTTCCTATGTACCAGCAGTGGTTAAACCAAAAATGAAACTATAATAACGATCATTTTTCATTTGTTAAAAGCTTACGGCCCACCAAAACAGCACATGTATTTGCGAATAGTTTTTTGTGCTCAAACTTGGTGTAGGTCAGTGACTGGAATGCAAGCTCGTCTTGCGATCCAGGATACTGGAGGCACACACATCAGTAGACGGAGGGGAGAAAAAGGAGAGGAGGAGGGGAGGAGGAGGGAAGGAAGAGGGGAAAAGGTNAGGGTAGGAGGGGGCTTATGTGTTTACTCCTGCGTGACTTGACACAATCCTGTGACCGCACATTACGTCGCTGCTGTACATCCTATGCTGTATCTTGCAGTCAATGCATTAACGGACACATGGACGCAGTTACTGTGCAGTTACAGACTGTTAAGTTGCACCTGTGAAAGTTACTTAGGTACTATGGTAAAAAATTATTGTTCTTCCTTAGGTTGTCCTGTCACCAAACGTGGATTACTGGAGCTGATATGCGCCTGCATTTTATAGTATGCTTGTGATCAGCAACTTGTGCTGGGCGTAGCAGTGATACGAGATAAGCATGCAAGTCAAGGTCGAGATATTTTATTTATGACATAGTTCTCCGCTCGACGATTTCGAGCCGTAATGAAAAAGTGAAAATTACAAGGTTACACTAGACATCGCGCCTAGTGATAGGGACATTGTGCTTGTGAAAGTTACACCAGACGTGACGCCAAACCTAGAGATGCTATAAAATCCTCACACGAAGAAAATCATGGTCAACTCGATCGCTTAGACGCCACGTGAGGGTGACTGCGCTGAATGAGCAAACGTAGAATTAGAAGAAGGAACCCTATCTGCGATGATGTAATGGAAAACTCTAGACACCTTTCTTACTTATCTCGTTATAATTTTATACGACGCATGTGTACTGTTATCCAAGTCATTACCATCCGTAATGATACCGTGAAGTTAATCATTTCAAACCTTCTGTACTTATCTCATTACATCTATAAGCTCCATTTTCACACGCGCGTTTTCCTTAACTGACTTCCAATGAGCTCCTTGCTTACTTATCAAATTACTAAACGACATTTCCATACATGTTCGTTATCTAAGTCACTACCATTTACCTTGACGCCCGTCCGATGTGTGGAATGTGTTTTATTCTTCTTGTAGCGAGAAGTAAACGCCTTCATTACTTTTGAAGAGGCTCCATTCTGCTATCTGGCAACCGGCTTATCACTGACAGGTGTTCCTTATCAGCTGTCCATTGGAAAAGTGTCCTCTCGAGACCATTATTTTCTCACCCCACTAAAAATTATACACCATAATTCCTCGTGGTTCCCTTTCCTCATCTTCGTTAATTTTTCTCTCGACACTCTGCCTGTAGGCAACCACGACAGCAAGCGAGCTCTGTATTTCATGTTCACGCAAAATTAATGCACTTCTCTCGTCAATGAGTTTCTGTTTTGTAAATCGTAGTCACGCTAGCCAAAAAAATTGTTCTGTCAAATTACTCCTGCTAGTTATGAGTGCCATCCCAGATGTAACTTTGATATTTTAGATGGACCGGGGTCCAAATTATACAACCTTACTTAGTAAGTATCGCTATGCAGTTACGGGACATATTAGGTTTACTATGATATTGACTAACTTCTTCCTTCCGAGGAGGGATCATGTAACGCTGGATCAGGTTACCGCCGCTGTACTTCTACTGAAGGAATTCACACTGGACCTCAGTTTCCCTCTGGAAATCAAGTAAAACAAGTTCTACATAACTGTGTCCTTCCTCTACAGTGATTAACTACTGCACAATTGTGCTCCTGCTCATGCTTCCACTGTTGTTGAGTGGTCATTGTTGCTCATGCTGTGGTTCGAGTCTTCACGATGAACTTGAATTTCTCGTGCATATGACGCAAAACGCCAGGAAAACTAATTATTTTGTCAAACTTCCAGTTAATCTCTACGTGTCCCTACGAGTCTCTACCTCAAGTCACAACACAGAAAAACAGAGACAGTCGCTGGAAGAATTATCACTAGTCTTAAGATACTAACATCAAAATTTTAAAATCTAATGAACAACTACTGTATACTTGATCGGAAATAAAGTTTCTCCTCCTAGAAAACAAAGCAAAACAACATCTGCTTCTCAACTTTGCTCCGCAGGGTCTGTTTGTAGGTGCTCGGTCTTCCACTTATCTGCGTAATGCTGCAATATGAGACACTGCTAGACCTGCTCGTGCTCTGGGGAGTTATTTAACAACGCTCTAAGGTGTCCTTGACAGACTTACCAGACGAATTAAACTGGTCAGCCAAGTTTTGTTATCGTACGCATTTCAGAAGTTGACCTGTTACCTGTCTTCTTGACCTTCACCTAATCTACACGACCTCTTGTATGAAGGTCATTTCATAGCTTAGCTTCATTATCTCTTGCTTGTTATTTGTTTTAAATTCATTCTATTTATTTACCATTTCTCTCCATTTTTCCTATGCTTAAATTCTTCAAATGTATCATTATAGAAATAAAACCTTGTTCTCTCCCTTAACACGTTGACTCCGAAGTGGTACGTATGTGGACCACTTAGGTTAGGTTAGGTTCTGTAATTTTTTCAGATCGTTCTAGTGACTATGCGTACAAAGTGAAGTTTTACACCAATCAGGCAATCGGAGGGAACGTGTTAATCTATGTTTCCTCCTCCCATTTTATATTGCCCCGTAGTTCTACGAGTGACAATAACATTAGCGGTGCTGTGATGTCTGGGTGCTGCGGGCAGCGCAGTGCCGCTCTGTAGTAATACAACTAATTTTCCTCGATTGACAATGTTCTCTACAATTTTCTTCTGTGCTGGCGGGCTCTAGAATAATTTTAAAATCACTCGTGTAATCCATGTTTGTATGACCTAAAACAGTTCTCAAGATATGTTTATTTTATAAGACTTATTAATTATTTATTTTCTTTTTTCGTAATCGATCTTCTACATGTTTTATTTCTACCCATGTTGGCGATTTCAATTTTTAATATAATTCTGACATTAGGCATTGCAGGTGTGCTTTTCAATTAATTATTTATTTTTTCGTTTGAAGTTAGTCAAGAATCAAAAATATTTCTCGTGGCACAGCTCATCTTGTTTGCGTAATTTAATTCATCTCCCAAGTATTAACGCTACTAGTAGACCAACGGGTGAAAAAAATCACGTGTTCTTACTGGATTTTTTCGTTTAATATGCCAGTAGACGCAGGCTTTGTGAAGAGTTTCCACATTGAAGGATGTGCCTTTGGTATCCACAATACAATGCTTACAATACATGCCGAATTTTCTTCTCTCTAAATCCTTAAGAGCTTGACGGAAAGACGGACCAAGCAACAAACTGTGTATTATTATACAGTAGACTATAGTAGAAAGAGCTGCAGCGTTAGTACCAGCCTCTCATGGTGGACCTCTGAAGGATTATACCCTAGGATACTGAAGCTGTACCTCCTACTTTTCGGGTTATTTGCTGAATGGGTTAGTTAGTGTTCAATGGGTGAAGTTAGTGTGCGTTAAGTAAGGAACCTGATCGTGTGCACTAGTTGAGAAGTTAGTGTGCATTAAGTAGGGAACCTGATCGTGTGTACAGTAGTTGGGAAGGCTGTAAGTTTTAAGTAAATATAGTGTGCGCTAAATGGGGAGGATTTGCACTGTTTCTCCCCTTGAAAGTACATACCTTGTATCTTTTTTGTTACAGCAAGTACTGCAAGCGTGAGGGCATGACTTTTACATCATAATGTTAAAGTAAGACATTGGCATAACTGAGTACAGAAAAATTTCTTTAAACTGGTACTCGCTGGTCAAGCTTTATATATTTATTCATTGTTTTTTCTTCTTTAACTGCTTTAAGCAATTGATATTGTTTTCCTTTTATGTCTAGCATGTCTATTAATTGTCGGAGGTTCCTTGGGTGATATTAACCGGCAAATGCAAAGTTCCATGGATGCCGGTTAAAAAAAACTTCTACTGCAACATGTTATTGTGACACTTATGTCATAAAAAACACTCCTCAGATCACAGGGAAATGCAGAGCTGCAGCACTGAAATGCATTCCCGTAGTCATGATACGACAGAGGCGGTAACCTTCATGTAGCTTTTATTGCGCTGGCCATCAATCACCACCCGCCAAAGGGAAAACTGATTGCATGTGTTATAAATAAGTCACAAAAACAATAATGTTCATTTGTACGATGAACGAAAAAGCTGCTGCAATGCCAGCTATGGCGCGCTCTTGAATGAATGGAGTAAGTTTTAGACATATTGTCTTATTCATCTTTTTGGATTTTAGGAGTGTAATGAAATGAATTGATTTGCGTGGGTGTGTTATGATGAGTGAGCCCTCACGTGGGAACTCGCGTGGGTGCGTTATGATGAGTGAGCCCTCACATGGGAACTCGCGTGGGTGCGTTATGATGAGTGAGCCCTCAC
>VCRD01006491.1:0-26609 GCA_006783055.1 Trinorchestia longiramus
CCTCTCACCACTACTCGACTGCCTCACCCCTCTCACCACTCACAACACCGGCGACTCACAGGTTGAGCTGCGTGGTGTCACCTCACAAGAGAGCTCCTGGAAACCAGAAAAAATTGACCAACTGGACCAGAAGTTTCTGATATCATCTTATGACATTTGACTCGTTACACTTGAAAAATATATCAAGCGTGCGTTTGAGCAACGTTCCTGAAATATTTACACGAGAGTTATTAAATTAACATTTATCAGCCTGCACATGTTAAAGCTGACAAAATAACACAGCTGAATATGAAAATGTTGAAATTAGCATTTGCCAGGTTTGATATTTTGAATTATAGACATTATGCAGACTTTCCGAAAAGTTCCACTCTTCTAACTCGCCTTGATTATGAAATTACCCAACATACTTTCTGCTCTGAGCACACCAAGCCCATTACCCTGAGCTTGCAACCCACGAGGCTCATTTGAGGCTAATTTGAGGCTAATTAGCGACCCATGACGCCAATTTGAGGCTAATTTGCCACCCATGACGCCAATTTGAGGCTAATTAGCGACCCATGATTCCAATTTAAGGCTAATATGCTACCCATGACGCCAATTTAAGACTAATTTGTCACCCATGACGCGATTTTAAAACTAATTTGCTACCCATGACGCCATTTTAAGACTAATTTGCTACCCACGAGCCCAATTTGCTAGCCGTGTTGTCAGTGACGCGTAAACAATACCATCTGATACCCTTGTGCGTCGATGACTTCAGTTACAGGATGCTGGATATTCTGACGAGTGAACCACGTCACCGGATGATTTTGCTAGTAACTGTCTTAGTAACGGTCAACATTGTGGAGTTGAGGGATTTGGCAGTTTCATCAGGCTTCATTTGAATTTAATTTTAGCAAAATTGCAAACTATCTAGTAAATTCCATTAGAGTGCATTACAGATTTCTTTTTCAGAGCTGAAGCTGAATTAGAATACACATTATAGGACTGATCTTTTCAATATTCTGCATACAGTTTCAAGAATTATGTGTGGTGTTCGGAGCGCCATAACCTTTCTGTTACAATTATTTAACAAACAATCGATCTTAGAAAATAAACGAGGCATTCATCGTTTTGAAGCTCACATGAAAGTTGAAAGTAGCATACGAAGACTTATGTTTCGGCCATAAAAACATTTCAGTTTTCGACAAAATTCGAATAATTTAATATGAAATTCCAACCACGAGAAACAATTTTGATTTGCTATAATTCATATCATAAATGGATTACTTTTATTGAGATTGAAGAGCTCATGTACACCATCACCACTATATTTTGTAGATTTATACAATAACTTCTTGAAATAACAGGGTATCTTTCAATTTTTCATTATACTAGTAATATCAAGACTAAGAAAACTAGATTGGGAAAAGAAAACACAAAAGTCGTAGAGTAAGCATAAGCACATATGAATTTAGATAACCTGTCGTTGTGTATCATCAGCTTTGGTGAAAATGGTTCCCATAGCGCACAGGTTGTACCGGTACGCGTTACTCACGTGACTGGAGTCATAACTAGCGACGTCCATGGTCCGATTGAATTATAAATAACAACACACATTCCTAAAACCATTTAAATCAAGTAAATTATGCAAGGGTAGAGCTTCACGATGTAGTTTTACTCGATGACTTGAAGGTGATACTCGCATAACTCTTATTTTGACACCATGATTATTTACAGAGTTCATTATAGAAGTTCATCACGTAATGGTGATTGTAAAAATCAGTCAAGGAACTAAATATCTTAAGAAGACCTCAATTAATTTCAATTGAAGCAAAGAAATAGTGATGAACTGGTCACCAGGAGGAAGCTTTGAGTGTATACTACATGACATGAAGCATATTTTGCTCACGTTTCCGGACCAAGAAGAAAACGTTTTTTCTATTCCAGCTCGCAGTTGAGAATGAGCTGCAACGGCTTTTTCTCAGCCACTGAGGTGTATGCCCTCATTGTTCGCAAAAAAATAGAGGCAAATGGTCGCTCGTTGCTCGGGAAATACTTAAAGTTGAGCAGCAAAGGGCGCTGAGGAGCTCGGATTGCCAGCGCCCTGTGGTCTCCAGTCTCTCACGTGTACGCGCAAGTGATTTAAGAAGTTCCCAGGCCTAATTGCTTAGTACGGTCGGAGCAGCAAACTCGGAAAAACTCGCTACAAAACACAGTAATTCCACACAACGTACGATCATTGGCTCTCTCTCAGCAGCAGCGTTTCTTGAAATTTAAGGGTTTTAGTATCAACTTAACAAGTATTCATTACATTCCACTGGAGTTATTTGTTGCTCTTCGTTATAAGAACTTCTTGTACATCATGTATGTCATAATAAACGTAACTGCCAAGATATCAAACAGCGACATCAATTTAAAACTTTAAGTAGACTTTTTAACTTTAAACTTTACAAACCTTAATGTAGGCATCGAGTTTATCGATATCGATCGACACTAGAATGAATATCGCATTTCATTACAAAATGATTGATTTACGTCTTCTGTAAAATGAATTTACTTTATTTAACATCAGGCATTTGAGAAGTCTCGTGTTGACCATCAATTACGCGGTCAACTTATTTGCTTATCACATTTACTCCGGAATCTAATGAACATGTCTATAAATTTCGGATGTTTATATAGAGCTTTATTCAGAAACCCATCAATTTAACAGTCGACATCAAGAAAGAAAACCAAGTACGTTATTGATTCATCAACTTTTCTGACTAAATGAACTGAAATGTGGGGAAGAAAATACAACAGGCTCGAAAATTTCAGACAACTTAAATTGAATTCTTGGAAGCACTGACGTAAACCGCTGAACCAACGAGCAGGGTAGATGAAGAGACGACAGGCTGCCACATCCCTGCATGAGCACTTGGCTCGTGTCTCATGTGATATTTATCATTTTGAATGCTAATTTTAGCACGGAAAAATATTAGTTCTGATAGATTTCTTACGGACATTTTCTTTTTAGAATTGCAGCCATGTTCAATGATATTCATGGTCCACAGAAACATTCTGTCGAAACATGACTAAACGACGCACCGTTCTCGTCTTTTCTTCTGATGTACATTTAATTTACTGCTGGGTTGCTATGCAGTGTCTTTAGCTCTGAGGAACAAGGCTTCTAAGCTCAATTCACAATGAATAAAACAATTTGAACAATGTTATTCAGGAAATTTTTTCTCTGTGTTTCTATAACTTCACATTCGGTGACACAAAATGAATGTCGGATGAAAAATGCCCCACAAAGACCCACCAACTCAAGCTTATATCACAGTATAGGTTACAACTCGGTCTCCGAGAAAAAATTATACATCTATGGTGAAAGGAGTTTTAAGTACGTGAACCATCGGAACGATAGAGTTCATTTTCAACTAGCTTGAATGAGAACTAAGAAAGTTAAGTTCCAATAGAAGTTGGATTATGACCTTCACGAATCATGACGCCAGATAGTTACATCTATCGTGAATATATGAAGAGATGCTCTATTGGTACGATGCAGGTCAACAATTATTGACCAATTGATCGTTGAACTAATTATAATTACTTAATAATAAGAAAAGGGAACTTAGATTAAAATATTGGGCAAAATACCTGCAAGAGATACTTTTCACACTTTTAGCTCGTACAAACAAAAAAAAGAGCCGCAGTCAGCCTGTGTGAGTATATACGTGAATTTCAAAAATTGTCTGTCGTTGGAGATATCTTCTAAATGAGTTGAGAGCCGTATAAATAAATTCATTATACATTGATGGTTGGGTAAGGCCATCTTCCAATTGAAAACTTAAGCTCGCGAAACATGGGAGTTTTTCACTTGTTGAGAGATGAAGTGATGTTCTAGAAAACAAAAGAGGTTCTTTCAACGAATAAATATTTACATGACCAAAACTTTTTTCATTTTTAATAAAGTCTTTAAAATTGGACAAAACTTTTGCATTAATTTTATAGTGTCTTGTAGTGTTTTCGTAAATATTTGTAAACGTCTTCTGCTAAAAACAAAGATAATTTCATTGTTTGGGAGGTTTTCGTGAATGATTGTGTCATTTCGTGCAATTTTGCTGTTGTTCGTGATAGGATCCCGCGGTCAAATATTTATTATTAATGTTTATGATAAATATCCAAATATTTATTTCAGTCCATCACGCTGTGGTTTAAGTAGAAAATAAACCTGGATGATAACATGTTAGACTTAATTTTTTTTACCGTCTCTGACGTTCCATTCCACTCGTTTAAAATGACGTGACGGTAGACGCTTGTAACAAATGAAAATTTTTGAAGGAAACGTTGCAGTTAACATACATAGTTATATATGTTATTATTATCTTGCTGCTGCAATATGTTAACATCGTCTAAAATTATAGTCACTGATGATCCTGTACTCGAGCGTGGGAGCTCAATATGTTGGTGGGCAATACGACTGCTACGTTGAAACACGAACTGTTGGTGGGGGTTACAATACATACATTATTTTATCACGTAGAAAATAACACAGACTGCTACGTTGAAACACGAGCTGTTGGTGGGGGTTACAATACATACATTATTTTATCACGTAGAAAATAACACAGACTGCTACGTTGAAATACGAGCTGTTGGTGGGGGTTACAATACATACATTATTTTATCACGTAGAAAATAACACAGACTGCTACGTTGAAACACGAGCTGTTGGTGGGGGTTACAATACATACATTATTTTATCACGTAGAGAATAACACAGACTGCTACGGTGAAATACGAGCTGTTGGTGAGGATTGTAATGCACACATTATGTCCACTTCATGTCTTTTGTACACCAGATGTAGGTACATACATGTAAATACGTGTTTAGCAGAATGCATTTTCGATTAAATTGAGTGTTTCATAGAACGATGTAGTGAAGAGACCAATCAATAATTCTAATACCGACAATCAAGCTTCCGTCTCAGTAACGGAACAATATATCAATCAAATAAGTATGAAATTTTTGAAGTATCAATCTTTTTTAGGGGTGACGTCTCATTTATCTAAATTATACATCAACTTTCCTGCATTATTCCATGTCACAGTTAAACTAATCACTGCAGTGCTGCACAGCGTATAACTATTCACAAAATATTATTAAAAAAGTAGAATGGTATTTTAGAAGTAGAAGTGAATGAGAAGTCAATAACCCTGGAGTGAGAAAATGATCATAAGTGCCTTTGAGTGAAATTAATTTTTTATGTTTACATAATAAGGTTAATTTGGTCAAGTCCATTTTGTGAGCATAATTTACTTGAGCCTTTTTATCATTAGATTCATTTTGCTAAGCTAATTTGGAGAGATTCATTTATTCGATTTGATTATTGAGGTTAATTTAATGAGTTTCATTTAGTGAGTTTTTTCCATTTCTATGATTCTTTTAGCGAGTTTCATTCATGAGTTTCATTGACACAAATTCTTCTAGTCAGGTTAAGTGTTAATGGTATTAGTTTACGAGGCTCATGCAGTGAGCTTCATTGAGTCGCATACATTTAATGAGATTCAATCAAAGGGACTTTTATTCAACGATGTTTATTGACAGATTTTTAATGACTGCGGTTCATTAAGCGAGTCTCAGTTGGTGAGGTTTGTGCGAGGTTCTGAATTAAGGTTTGTTTGTTTATTAACATCATATTTTGTGTTGTTAATTTACAATTATTACATGGTAAGATTTAGTTACCTGTAATTAAAAAATTGAGTAATTGCACTCAAATTTATTTACCTTGTTTAATCGCAGTTTAAATGAACGTTCACAGCTTATGAACTGCTATAAGTCAGATAAAAACATTTAGCTGCAAAAGATGCTTATTGGGATGTAAAAACTGCCGAGTAAAAAGAAAAGTGAAAAAAACTTGAAACGAATTCAGTGAAAAGTGATGAAATTTTATAGCACACAGTAAAATTGTCGTAAATAAAAAGGAAATCATTACTTTCAATAAAATAATATACACATGATGAGTTTTCTTATTTCGAACAATTTGTCTCGCATTTTCCCCCTAGACTTTCGGCTTAAAATCTGCAGCTTAACGGAGTGTGGACTCAGTTGTGCACGATAGCGTGTATACAAGTGTATGAGAAAACTGGCAGTACAAAGCGCAGCAGTTAGTACCTACTAATTTGACCAAAAATGTATGGTTTTAACAATACTGATGGCAATTTTTGAGAGGGAGTTCAGAGTCTGGAAATGGGAGTGAGGTGTAGCGACCTTCTTGCCGTGGGTGGAGTCAGAACTGGACGTTGGTCAGAAGCCCCTCCTTCTTTTGTGCTACCTGAGGTCAAATATTCATTTCGCGAGTGGTTGCTTCCATGGTTACGATCCTAGTTATTATACTATAATTTCGGTAGGTATAACTGTTTTCCTCTCAATTCAGGTATTGAGATTGATAAGCCTATTTCGTATAAGATTTTATAAACATTGTTTTTTCTGTCGGATCTAATTATGGACTATATCGGAGTTAACTGAGACATTTTATTTATTCATGTTCATTGATATTACGTAGAAGGAATCTAATAATACATACATAAAATAAAATGTTTCGACTAATTCATCTTGAAATATTAGAAAAACAGCACAAGTAATGAGAAGTATGAATGTATGTAACTAATATTATATTTCCTAGATATTGACCAATGCTTAACCAGAAAGTTATTTCTATTGACTGCCGGCCAATTTATTTTAACATTCAGGTTTTAAAATATAATTGTGTCAAAGTATAAAACTGAAGAAAACTTTTGAAAATTTCATCGTTAAACAATTTATTGCTTGAGCAAATAATAATATATTCTTGAGTAAGTTTCAATTATGTGCAACCCAATAGCCGCTTTCTGCTTGCAAAATCTACCAGTTATTTTTGAAATAAACTCTTGGGTTATTGTTTCCTAGTCCATGTGTATCAAAATAATAAAGGTCTTTAGATAACATTCATTTCAATGACTAAACTTGAGCAGAAAATGATTTCTGAATGTGACTTGCCTATTCTCTTATACCATGAAATTGCTGGTAAAAATGGTACATTCAGCTCGTCATTGTAGTGAGAGTCGTGCTATGTGGTTTCATTTCAGCCAGAGATCATTGAATTATTTTGAAATTAATTCATCTCGCAAAAAATGAATAGATGAAAACTTTGCTGAAGACAATCTAAAACGCATGTTAATTTAAACATTTTTGTGACTTGGCATATGTTAGTAAAGTTTACAATGATCAGAAATACACATTTTTATAAAACAAATTAACATTAAGCTAAAATCAAAAAAACTTTAACTTTAAAAAAATCAAAACGTAAAGAAAAACTATAAGCAGACAATATGCATAGAGGAGGGCCATGTTTGTGGTCTGTAAGCAAGGTGAACGTGAACGTTGGGTGAGGAAACTTCAAATTAGAAGAAGCTGTTGCATGCACGAACACTCATGCGAAACAATGATAGTATTGAGAACAATATCTGACATATGTACAGAGAAATATGGTGAAAATTGTGATTGACAGTCTAATTAAAATTGTGCATCATTCAAGGACGCTTTCGGCTCATGAAGTATGACAATTCGAAATTGATTTGGCTAAATTAATACTGTAGAAGATGAATTCAAAATTCTTTTTTGGTTTATAATATCTGTTGTATTATATTTTTTATACCTGGGGTCTAGTGTTATACTGCAGTTTTATAAAGCGATTGATATTCACGGGAGTAGAAGCATCCACTCATCACCAGTGATATGCGTTCCGTTTTGTTGATGTGTACCAATGTTACACTAACTCAATTCTATTAAATACGAGGCGTGGACGCTCAAGACCCGGTCTCCAGGCAGGTAATATTGGTCATTTTTAATAAGTTGATTAAAGTTTTCAGCTTTGAAAACATTTTGTTTTTGAAAATCTATATTGCTTATGAAACTTTGTAGCTTGTACATGTTTTTTTTTTTACTTTTCTATTGATGGTTTCTGGGCGTTTCAAAAGTACTGTACATCACAACATTTTGCCCTGTTTATTCTGAACTGCCAACGAAGATGTACATTCTGATGTACATTTAGTAATTGTAGAGGTTGGGGCATAAATATTGTTAGAAAACAGAAACAATTTTTTTCTTGAAAAAATACATTTATTTGAAAGTTTGACTTTAATTAACAAATAGCAATTGATTTACTAATCTACGGCCACATAAAAATACTAAAAATGTTTCCCTTGTGTCATCACTAGTTTCAGAATCTTTTAGGAAAGTCTTTAATGGTCGCTCGAACTAATTCTTAAGGCATTTTTTCCTAGCATTTATCGAATTTTGACTTTAGATCTTTGATACTCTGGCAAGAAGTAGAGCAGGCTTCACTTTCTAGAATGGTTCGTAAAATTACATTGGTAATATTAACGAAATAATAATTATTAAAATTGATCTGAAAACACGTAGCGGGAGTTATGCCTCATCCTATAGAAGTAGGCCAGAGAAAAAAATAATGAAAAAATTGGTCTTTAATACAAACATGTGGACTTTAGGACAAATTAATGTGAAAAAAACGAAAGCATTGCTTATCAAAATTACATGTTTTTAAATTTTTGTGGTAAAACTTCCCCATGTAATAATTTTTCAAAATTCAATTTTAAGACTCAGTAGTCATATGTTTTGTTATCTGAGTCTTGATAGAGTAGTTTGTTTATTTTAAATGAGGAGACACGTAGTTCATATGATTAAGCGACCGAGAAAATGTTATTAGCTTAAATAAGTCAGGTCAGCGGCGCTATAAAACGCTATGACTAAGTCTAAAAATTTGTGAAGTAGAAAAGTTTCATGCTTGAAAGTATGCAGAAAGTTTTTACAATCATTTTCCTGTAAGCTGAAAACACTGACCATCTCTAAGCATCACGCTAAGCAGATACAGTTATCTTTCATATCAAACCAGACTTTTTTCCATTATACAAGCACTAATTTCAAGATTCTACTAAATTTCAAGCGTAAATATGATTTAATTAACATTCAGGACCATCGTTCTGAAAGTATTTGACGTTCGAGTAAACGTTTATGTACATATAAGTTCGCATGCAATACATCGTTTCAGTTTAAAAAGTCATATACGGTTTAAAAGTTACGATAGATGTCAAGCAATTTTATCCCTTCAACGGTTGATGAAATTAAATGTAAATGCTGGCAACTTTTCTACTTTATGTCAGTCGGAAGTTAATGAATATATATTTTTGAGCTCTACTTCATCTATATTAATAACTGCGTCTTTACGATGAGAAAGCTTTTAGAATGTTCGAAATTCCCGTCTATTAATTTTTAATGTTATTTTTAACAAGTCTTTATGAAGTCTTTTTCAGTACGTGCAAGTTAAGCAAACCTCAATGCATGTATGTATTTTACTAGACCGTCTACCTTGTAATGAGCTTACAAAATGCAAAAAATTAATGGGTGATGTTGCACCAGCAATGACCTTTCTACACAAATTTATCCATGATGCATGGAGCGGTGTCAAAATTGGAAAAAGTCTTCAGAGAAATGTAAACATTGAATTTTTCACCTGGTCTCCAGTTGCAAGTTTACCTGGACGATTTGTGAGCCCCGCCCTGAGGTGCAGGACTGGTTACAGCGCAGGCCCAGTAGTTTGCGGTTAGTTGCTTTCCAGATGTCGGTGTAGGAGGGGTGTGCCGTCTGTCACTCCAGTCAACCCCGTGTGATTCCAAGTCGTCTCCCGTGCTTCTGGATTTCGTTTACGAAGCCTGTTTCGAAGTGAAAAACTAAGAGAAGAACCCAAATTAAATGAGACAGAAAGACTTATGAATGCGATGTTGACACTCATGGTGAATTTATGGAAGGCTTTTTCTCAATGTTATCGCTGAGATTACTCTGGGAACTCTAACTTTCCTGTGTTGAGTGTGTACTTAAATTTTCGCGTCGTAAACTACGATTTTCGTAGTTTACTAATCTCTCGGAAACTATGGGGTTTTGGTTGCACATCATTGCTCTAGTGGTGCAATGCAGTGCACTGGTAGCTGGTAGCAGAGTTTGGTTAAACGATCGTGGTCGCTACGAGAACATAGTTGTAGGTGTGCATCCGGGCCTGTCTTCGTGTAACTGTACAGAGCTCTTCACTAACCTACAGGTAAGAGCATGTTCCTTTTTACTCATATTTAACGTAAAAACTGAGCATTTCACGATGAATATTCTTCAATTCAATGATGAGCTCGTATCTAATAGCGCTAACTTTTTTTTTGCGTTGGGAGGTTTAATACGTTGACTCCGATTGCCTGATTGGTGTAAATCTTCACTTTGTACGCATAGTCACTAGAAGGATCTGAAAAAATTACAGAACCTAACCTACGTGGTACACATACGTACCACTTCGGAGTCAACGTGTTAAAATTATCAAGTAAATGCAATGTATTGATTTTAGAAATATTGAAGATGTATTGTTTCTCAATTCGACGAACGGGGACGCTTATTGTGCTGTATTCCAGTTCTCTTTCTGAAAATTTTCCTTAGTTAGTAGTTTGGCTTGGATATAAAAAGCGAGCAATTGTAAATTCGTTTAAGCTGAAAAAATTATGCTAAACCTTATCTCAGAACTAGTGCTCAAAAAATAATGCCCTTCTGATTGCTAAAAAGAAGTTCTTTATTTACAAATTTCGAGATTAAAACGCTATTCGCTTGGATTCTGAACTATTTTGACGGTAGCTAAATACTTTTCGTATTTAAGTGAACGTTGAAGAATATATATGAGCCCTAACTAGCTTCTTTAGGGAATTGCATTCAACGGAGGTGAAAATGTCTCCCATGTTGGAGAATAGACAACTTTCCCAAATCCGTTCACGGTTGCACTGCCCAATAGACAATGTCTTCGCCTTCTTCATGGAGGCACACATGCGAACGACTTCTACAGCAGAAACTGACTGCTCTAGACTGACTAAAAAATATCCTCATTTATATTTTCTAATATTTTAGCAGTATTGGTTGGAATTGAGAAATTTCGAGTTGCTTTTTCGGTTAATTTCTTGTTCCTAGTAGTGATAAAGTGACTAGATGTATTTTTGGACACGTTACTTGGTGTTCTTCCAAGCTGCATCTGGAAGTACTAGTTGGGAATGGGCAAGTCACCTAATCTAGCATTGAAGCTCCAAATGAAATGTGTGTAATGAATGCAACAAGCGCAGCGTCATCTTAGCTTACAAAGAATGACTTAGGTAAAAGAATGTGGGATTAAGCTTTATTATTACAACATGGAGTGCATTCTTGCATGCTGATACATGTGTGCAATGCCAGTACAAAAGTTGAAAATGTGTCTCAGGAATAATGGCTGAAGCAATTGTGATATGTTTTTTCAATTTGTTCCTTAGTTGATACGCAAGTGAAATAATGCCAGTAATTGAATAAGTAATTCATCGACTGAAATCGCCCGTCGTTTTTCCAGCACTGTGGTCTGGTTATTTTGAAAGGCGCTCTCACTTCAGTGACCCTGTGTTTGTCTCGCAATGCTGGTGGTGAAGTACCTTTTGTTTCACTCTCAAAATGTTCCGGAAAATATTTTCATACTGCCATTCATACCTCCCTCTTCAAGATTCAAACGAGAGAGCTGTGAGGGAACAAATCACGCTAGGACTGACCTTAAGATTTACTAGTCCGCTTGTGATTTTCATGCATTTTGTTTTGTTTTGTTTGAGCGCGCGATTTTTCAATTTCAATTTATGGATCATACAACAGCTTTCACCCCTCGACCATGTATAGCTACTCTTTTTCTATCATTAATTTAAAGATTTTTAGCGAGCGATCTCTCCTTTATTTATGTCAGTAGATTGTTTTAATTAACCTCAAGTTTTTGTGTACAATTCAATATTTTTTCACATGCTTTTTATTCAAGACACCTATTTTACTGAGGCTAACACTTATCTCGAGCAGCGAGCGAATAAAATACCTATCGTACTTTTTTATCAAGCTTTGATTGATAAAAAATGTTTTTCTTAGAATTCACATTCCCTTGCCACATCACATGGAATCCATATTTTTTTACGAGCTTAGGTGTTATTGCTCACTTCTACTGGTAACATCCAACACATTCTTCTGCAACATCTAATTTCATTATTTTTCAATGCGATTTCTTCATTCATTGTCATTAAAATATTTGTATAGTTAAAAAGTTTAGCAAAGATGGCCGCGTGATTCCTAGGTTAGATTCTCTGAATGGTGAGCGTGAGATACCACGGAAACTGATAGCTCAAATGAAAGAAATTTCTTCTTGCGTAGGTATTTTGCAAACGATTTGAATTAGGTTACGATACATTCTTTTGTGGTTCAAGAACTTACGCGTTTTGCGTCGTTTTATCACGGCTTTTGCGTCGTTTTATCACGGCTTTTGCGTCGTTTTATCACGGCTTTTGCGTCGTTTTATCACGGCTTTTGCGTCGTTTTATCACGGCTTTTGAACATAAATTTGTTATGTGATAACAAAAGAAAGACAATATTGAATACGAATCTAACCGATGAATATCAGCGCAGTATGTCGAATGTCAAACGAGTTCAAGGGGAAACGCTCGAATTCGGAGTCTTTATGCTCTGAATATCTACTATCTAAATGCTAATTTAGATTAGTATTGAGTCCTGACATGCACCTGAGGCATTGTGCAGACGTACCTAAAATTATTTCTAAAATATTTTAATCGCATCTCATTAAATATTACTCTAGAGTAGCGTGAAAAATATTTTTGGCGATTAATTTATTTGTTGGCTCAATCCAACTGCAATTTTTTTGCATTAATATTAGTTTATTTTATTTCTCATATAATTTTTTCCATGTCTAACCACGTAGAACATTTTCATTCCTTAGTTGAAGTAATTCTACGTTGAGCACATGCAGAATTGGTTTCAGTTCTTTTTCATAGGACAAGGTTTTGTGCTTGTTTTCCCACCGAATTATTTAAGCTTTCCCTTCAATTGTAGTGCTCCTGATAATCTTTGTTCCTTTAGTATCAACAAAATCTATAGCGGTTACATATCCATGTGATTTGATTGTTATTAAAACGAAGCTCAAAGCAGAATTTAAAACGTTATCTGGGTCTCTGTAAATAGTATACGATATTTCAAAATATGGTACTCATTTTATATGTCATTTCAGCGATAAATTTGTATGTCACACAAAATTACGGAAGTTCTATTAAGTTATCTTATTTGTAAGAAGCATTTGAAGAATCTTTTACATATATTCCCTCTTGCTGCCAGTTCCACATTGAACATGGAGGCAATTGTTAGCTAATTATTCGTCTAAGACGCCATTGAAATTGTGTTGTGCAACTGTAGCTCGCATGGCCTTGTTTATGGAGTCATCCAGAGCTGAGTGTCGTGACAAGCTCGAGGTTCTCGTACGACTTGTCAAAGCTTGAATATAGTATAATCTTCACAAATAATACTTTGAACCTGCGTGTTTTACACTAATGTGGCGGTGTGGAAATTATTAAAGGAGATTATAATTCCCATTATTTCAAGTTGGAAGAATTTCATTCATGAGCAGCTCGATGATGCACAAGTACCGCAATTTCAATTCGGGGTTAACTTTTTGAAGCACGTAAACTCTGCAGAAAAAAATTGTTACAGAGACAGTCTTGGTAATAAAAAACAAACGGAAATGGACTATAACAAGCATCTTTTCGTGAGAAATGTACACACTATAATTTAAATTCAAGTTAAATTGTTTCTGGACAGAGTATGAAGTGTACAAGACTTTTCTTGAGTAAAATATCAATTATTTGATGAAAAATAGTAGACTGGTGTTTTTTGTTGTACAGTTCTTGAATGTATTGTCATATGTATTTTTATCTACATTATTTTTCACTCTTTCATTATCTTTATTCAAGCTGCGCTGATGACCGATACAATACTGCAAAAGTTTACTATTAAGCCATCACTAGACATGGGTTCTTTCTGGGTTGTGGGATATATCATCTGTATTTTTCTCTCAGTATTTTACATATTTTTACAAAATATGTATTACAATTTTAAGCTTGTAAGAAAACTCCTTTGTGTCATGCCAGCCTATACTCTGTGAAAGCTCACTTTGTTGCTCGTTTTAACTCCCTTCTTCGCTATCATGCATACTATTGCTCAGTCTATTCTCGATTAGTGCGAAACGAAGTGACCTTAATGTATCGTACATTTTCCTTACAATATGAATGGGATGAATTTTGATCTCAATAGATAAACAACGGAATTTCACATGCAAAGTTAGGTACTTCATTCTAGAGTAAAAACAAGTTTGGTGTGATGCATCTAACAAATTGTACTGTCTTCTGTTTTGTCCCTGAGAAAAAGAGAATTTATTGGAGGCTACGTTTTCAAGTGGCAAAAACTTTCCATCTGTCTTTTCTTATTGTTAAACGTGGAAGCTTTGTCCAAGTTAGTACTATTGAGAGCCAGAAACTTTAGTCCAGGCATTGTTTTCTAAGAGCACTGTTTCTTCACGGTGAAAGTTACGCTCTTATAGCGATTAATTTATTTTTCTACACTAGTTTCGGAGGGTTGCAGGTAATGTACACATGTCCATCTGTTCTATTGTGGTGTAACTTGACATACTAAGCATGTGTGTGGTACACCACGTGTACCATTCTTTAGCACGGGCAGTAATATCAAAAATGCTTTACTTTTTGTTTCGCACTTGGTTCGCTAAGTTCGATAACGGTGGCTCACATTTCTTCGCGAAGCAAGATAGGGCTCTGTAGTCTTTTCCTGTTGCAGATAGCGGGTCCATATTCGTGTGTTACTTTCTTGGTCCGTGAAAGGTGTTACATTCTCTATTCCTGGACGGTTTTCTTTCTATTGCAAAAGTTGTTGAAAGAAAACATTCTTGTTAGCCTCAATTTGATGCAAGAAAATCTTGATTTCTATGGACCATACGAGGTGCATTCTTCTATTTCTACAGTATGTGGTAAATTTCTATGAGTAGGCCAACATATGTTACTACTTTATTTTTGTGTTTATTACTTTTTATTCTTTTTTTTTTGTGTTTTGCATTTCATGAGACATTTGTTTTTTTATCGAGTGAGAAACGATATCATTTCACTAACGTACTGGAAGACATGCAAGTGCTTGTGCTATAACTTCGTGTCGGCACGTACTTTTATCTATGACAGTCAGGGAGTTGGAACATCCAACTAACTCCTGTGATTCTATTGTAATGAAACCTCGGAAAGAACGGAAGAGCTTCTTCTGTTATACATACATCCCACCTCTAAAAGTGCAACCCTTCTGATACAGGGGTAAAATCGTTGGGGCATGTTAAGACTTATGATTATTACTATGACATTTAGATAGAGGTTTTGGGTGTAACTAGCACAATCTGATTCGAGAGCCATTGGCAGTTGATTGCATCCAGTGTTGCACGCTGATTTTTGTTTAACCCTTTCGGTACCGTTGGGTTAATATGTCCCAAACGAACTTTAAAAATCATTCCCTTTAATCTCGTATTCTAAATGTTTCGTTGAAAATTGACAAAATTACATAGAGATTAGTAAAGATAAGTGGTAATTTACACAATATTTTGATCAGTATGAAAATAATTTAGGCTTGTAAGGGTTAAGTTTCTAAAGTCTTGACGAGTGGAGGTAAAGTCCACTAAAGTCTGATGCCTGTTCATTAGTGCCCTAGTTACTGCAGGTGCACCTCTATCCTCCCATTCTGACGAGGGACGGTTCATCATCTTTTAACACGTTGCCTCCGATTGCCTGACTGGTGTAAATCTTTACTTTGTACGCATAGTCACTAGAAGGATCTGAAAAAATTACAGAACCTAACCTAAGTGGTCCACATACGCACCACTTCGGAGTCAACGTGTTAATTGTGATGCCTTATTGAGGTTGTGTTCAGGGACGGGAGTGCTTCATTAGTTTCCCTGTACCATGTGACTTGGCACACGGAAAGGTGGATGGCAAAGTACCAGACCAGACAAACCGCGGACCTTGTCAGTTAACTTTGAGTTATGTCATCGATTTCTAATCTTTGACGAAGTTCAGATTTCTAATTCTCGGTGAAGTTTAACCATATTTTGCATTAGTTGCCAGCCCTGTAGAGTGTCGCCCGTGGTTCGTGAACAATTTGACTATCGCTGATGTTCCCGCCAATTTACATAGCACCTACGAAATACTCTTTGTGGTAGTGGTAGGTCAACATCATTGTTGCAGCGATAAAAATACTGGTTAGAGGAAATACAGAATAGAGGTTAAGGTACAGCCATTGTCCAAGCTATTTTATCCAAGAACGGTAACTTGAAAAAATGTTTTATATTCACATGATATTCATATATTTTGTCAAATGTCTGAATATAAAAATCTTAAATCTTCCTCTTGAGGGTTAGATTGGATAAAATTTTTCCATCAAGTATAAATTATCTGTCATTGTATTGAGATGATCACTGGAATAATTTGCAGTGAAATAATTTGTTTTACGAGGAGGCAGGACACGTCGTGGATGAGCATCCTGGTGTCACACCTGAGGTGTGTTCCGTTCTTATCAATGAAATTAAAACAGCAATTCCTGTTATAAAGAACTTGCTTGTTCTCTGCCTGGATAGTTCTCTATTAATAACGCAGTTGCTATAATTCATGCTACAGTCTATTTGATGGACTCGTACGTCTTTGCGTTCCTCTTTCTGAGAAATTTCTTAGTAATTTACTCAAGACTCGTTACGTCAGGGAAAGGCATATCTGGGGCAACTACTCGATTCTCTTTCGAAATTTCACGTAACCACACACCACGTTGTCAGTAACTTAGTTTCTGCATTTCTGTGTTAGGAAATGATTTGAAATCTTCTCACTGTTACATTTGTACATCTTGTACAAGAACTGCTTTTGCTTTCTGAGATTACGCCGATGGTAAAATTGTGTGTTGCATTTTCCATAGAGTTGATAGAACGTCAGTATTGACAATGTAGGGCACGGACAGCCTGCATATCAAGAGCAAGGTAGCAGGCATGTGTTGTGTGTATTGACTTCGAAGCTGCAGGAAGGGTAAGTAAGTAGCTGCTTATTTAACATATTTAAACGTATTAAGTTTCAGTAATTGTAAACCCTCACAATTCTCAGAAATCTACGATGTACCCTCGTACGTTCTCATTGTGCGCTCGATCTAAGGCTTTTACTCAAATTAAGTTTGAGTAATCTTTATTTTACCTAAGCCCTAGTCATGGGCTAGTCATGCACCAAGTACACACGGTCACGTAACCACTGTTTTCACACACCGACCAGTGAAAGTGAAGAAGACATCCCGCGCTAGTAAGTCACACCGCCGGGGCCGGATCGTGGACCACAAGTGCGAGACTTCGCTGCAATGAACTTCATTGCACAACTTTTTCCTGCTTCTCATTGTCTCCGATGCAACTCAATGTGCACTTTTTCTTAAAGATCTCACGATTTTTTGGTCAAGCTCTTAACGTCATACTAAAGCAGAGCGTTTCGCGTCGTGATTTGGTTATTCAATGATCGAGCGAACGATTCTTGCGTATTTTTTCCCTCAAATACCGAAGTCTTTTGTCTCGCACAAGAAAAGGCTTGCATGGCACTTTCTACTTCGTTTCCTTCATGCGCTGAAAATATTTGAGTACTCAGAGTTTTCTAACCCGGTTTAACCTTTTTTGGAACTGGACGATTTTTTGTTTTCATTCAAAAAATGTGTGCTCTCTCTTCATGTTAGAACTCGTTACAAATATGGCAGTTTTCATACTAGAATACTGAATTTTGTTGTATGTGTACGAATTGCTGTGGATATTTTGCTTTTTGCTTGTAGTGTGCCTTAACCATGTGTACGTAGTCCCTTGCTTTATACGGATTGCAAAGTAGTTATTAAAAAAACAGAATTTTAATGAAATTGCATAACAACGTTTGTACAAATTATTAGTTTTTCAATCTTGCCCAATTACTTGTATAGAATCGAAAAAATAAATTGCATTCACTTACTAGCTAATCTGTCAAATTAATTTCGACCTAAATTCTGCAAAACATTTTTTGTTACGGTGCTCGAGCTTAGTTGTGTGGAAAATGGATATCGCTGAAATAATTATGTACGAAATGTAATAACAAAATAGTTACTTCATGTTATATTTTACCAGTTCTTGACAAAATCCTGTTCGTGTGAAAGCTGGAACTGGTGTTTTCAGGCTGGAACTGCCTAGCGTGCGTCCTTGGCGTTCACCAAATGATCTCATGTCATTGAATTATTTTCCTGAAATGTCAACAGGGTTAACGAGCTTATAATGCTGCCACCAGCACCCAGAATCTTCTTGTATTTCAGTGTCACGTGTCTAGACATACTTCCTCGTTCAGGACTCCCTTCGTAAGATGAAATATACAGGGTGTCCATATAGTAGAGACTTGAAATGGTAAAGAGACTTTATAACCACTCTGTATACGAGTCAAAAGTTTTGTTGCTATAAATGATAATTTCCTGACGAAAAAGTTTAATGTGTGTTGTGTTCACAATGCATCTCTGTTTTCGGGTGGATGTCTCACAGACGTTTAGTGCTCCTACAAGGCAATTTGATTTTCTGAAACAATGAACGTATGTTAATGTCTTCATGTTGTAGAGTAGGTTCATGCTACTGAACATTTCGTTGCAAATTAAAATACTTTTGAATAATTACGGATAAAACTTTTTCTTCAAGTGGCATAATCGTTTATTTGTTCCTTTTAATGGTTCAAACCTTGTTTGTCTTTTACAAATATGATTCAACTATAACGCTTGTTATTTCTGAGAAGTTTGCTAAGAATGATTTGCTAACAGTAACATTGTCTTGCAACGAAGAAATCATAACCAATTGAGCCAACTCCGTGGGAACTTTGTTAACTTCATAAGAGGCTAACTTAACATGTTTTGCTTCTTTTATGTGATATTTTCAGCCGATAATTTTAATAATCAATGCGCTTACCATCGCATGCAATGCGAAGTGTGTACTCGCGTACTAGCGGCAACCAACGAGGCAACGTGGGAAAATTCCAGGAGAAAATTCCAGCAGCTTTATTAACGTTTCAGAAGATTCATAACGTTCCAGGAGCTTTCTTACTGTTCCAGGAACTTTCTTATCGTTTTAGGAGCTTTCTTACGGTTCCAGGAGATTTCTTACGGTTCCAGGAGATTTCTTACGGTTCCAGGAAATTTCTCAACTTTCCAGGAAATTTATTAACGCACCAGGATCTTTCTTAACGTTCTAGAAGATTTCTTACGGTTTCAGGAGGTTTTTACGGTTTCGGGAGCTTTTTTACGGTTTCAGGAGATTTTTCAACGTTCCGAGAGTTTTCTTTGTATGCTAGCAACTTCCTTAGTATTGCCGTTGTTTCTTTATTATTTCAGCAGCGTCCGTAGTATTATAATAAATCCATTGATATTCCTTTAAATTTCTTATTATTCGAGCAGCCTCTCATATTCTAGCAAATTTATGTATAATCTACCAGTTTTTAGCATTCATTCAGCTTCCTCTATTATGTTGCAGTTCAACCTACGCCACAAGAGTCGAATATATGTAGTAATTCCTTCCGTCCATGTTCTTTGTCATATTGTGAAAAGTTTTCCGCTTGGGGGAAAATAAAGCTTATGAAAATAACCAATCAATTTTTCTAAAATCAATTTACTGCGCATATTCAGTCAAATGAATTGGACTAGAGACTTTCGAATCTTGGGTGGTATCTAAAGAGAACGTGTTTTAAAATCAATTTAAAATTCTGTCGGCCACTCCTCATATTTTTTGTCAGTAAATAGAGCCGTCTTTCTGTAACGCAAATTCTTTTTCATAGGTTCTTTTGTTAGTCGCCCCGTTTTGAACTTTTTTTTTACGCTATCCAAATGCATAATAGGAAAATGTTGACAAATTAATCATTGATAAATCAGTTTAGCATAGAAGCTTAGATAAAGACATAGATCGTTAGTTGTTTATTCTTGCACACCTGTCGCGGTTGAATTTAGTTTTCATTTATTTCGTTCATTCTAATCGGTGTGTATTGTCAAACAAACCGTCCCGTAGGTTAACTTCAAAATCATTCATGTATTAATTTTTTTTATTAATCGTAGGTTTTCTTAAATTCTAAGACTATTCTTATTAAACCATATATTTTGATTTTTCATTACTTTCTAAAACTATGGTTAAGCAAGAGTCTAAGCCCATTTCTTGAAAAACCTTCGGGCTGTAAATTGTGCCTTTCATTTTCATTCATGATTGTTTTCATTATTATTTGAGTCAATTTTATCAGAATGAATGTTTTTTATTGTTTTTAGTTGGAACATGAAGCATAGGTAATCTAATAATAAGTAACATTTTCAGGGGCCCCCTTGAAAATACTGAACCCTTCACTGAGAAAGTGGGTGCGGCTACGACCAAACTTTTCTTTTCCTAGAGCTTTGTTTTAGTGTAGGGATATGAACTTAAGTTTTGTATAAAATTGTGAGTAGTTTAAACCTCAACTAAGGAGGCTCTTCAAGCTAATATAATTGGTAATCACTCTTCAATTTGCTAAGTTACAGTACTTAACCAACAGAACTTGTGCTGTGATTTCAAGTAGATATAACCAATATTGTTGCAGGTGAACTGTTTTAGGTGTAACGAAACGAACTTTAGTAACTTGTGTAAAACATTATTTATGGTATTATTGAGTTGTTTGAAAGCTTCACTTTCTGCCAACTTGGAGTCTGTGAAATCTCAAATGTTTCATAATTCCGCTACGCACAAGTGTGTTCTGTGGTGCTTCGGTCCGCCGGCGTGTGTGACATAGTAGGTCAGATTGTACGTGAAAATTTGACGCGTATAAACTCGACCAAAATACAAAAAAGAAGTTCTCTCGTAGACGTTTCTACCAGCGTCAATTACCGTCAAAACACTTTGCGCGCACTAGTAATAATCTATGTACATATACGCTCTAAGTAAGGTACATTTTTAAAACTATTATACCTATAAAACTACAAATAGTAAAGAGATTTGGTTAATTCAGAATGAATGAGGAGATTTCAAAGTCTTCTACCAGCGTAAGTCTACCCGACAATCTAATACTAAGAATGACCGTCGTGTGTTTATATATTTTTTAAATTTATTTATTTATTTATTTATTTACTAGTGTACCCAGCCGTCAAAAATGACGGCAGAGATTTTGGGATAATACCCGTGCCATCAAAATTGATGGCAAATACTGTTGGAAGGGTATTAAATAAAATTACACATAAGAATGCAATGCAATATATTTAATTTTATATATATATATTTACAAAGGACAAACGTTTTAATTGAGTATTTCTTTAATGACAACATTCCTAGTGAAAACTAAGACACTTAATTTTCTACTGCTGCAGTTGACTCTGCAATTCGTGTCATATTCGGGTACAATGTACCCGAATCATAGGCAATACCCCGCCGAACTCGGTATCGACGATACGGACTCGAGTATATAAGGCTCTGGATCTCTCAAAATTTTTTGACAGTGACACGAAACACATAAATAATTGAATAAATATACAAACACACGACGGTCATTCTTAGTATTAGATTAGATGGTATCACGGGTAAAACTGAAAAATTCATTTTATTTCATATATCCTTAATTTGATCACTTTTAAACAAAAAAAATTTCAACGGGTACTATCTGGGCCATGTTATCATTGGATAAGATACAGAATGGTAGTTCTGTATACATTATTAAAAAATATTCATTCAAATACAATAATTCGTCGTAAATCTTTAATATGTTTTTATAATAATTTCAAATTAGTCAAATCTAAATCGTAGAATTTTCACCGGAACTGTCTAGTCGAAAAAAAGTTTGCAATGGCATAATTTATTTGTTTCACGTATTGAACTAAATTAGAAAATGAATATTCTAGCCGTCCAAGCAGTACAAAAATAAAGTCCGAAATACACCTAGTTTGAAGCAATAAATTTTTTGCATTATGACCCGGCTTAATTTCAATAATTACATAGGTTGCTTGAAAAGGCAGTTTCTATCACCATCGACCGGTAGTCCGAAAGTACATTTTTGTTCGAGTAAATGTTTTTCTCCTTAACTGATCAAGTTGCTGTTCTTGTGGTTCCAATAAAACAAAGTGTCAATTAATGGAGCACGTGACTTGAGTACTAAAATTGTATTCATACAACTACGAATTTGCTCTAGCTGTATGAAGTCGCTCTTGTTTGAGTCTGCAGGGCTTAGTATGCGTATCCAAGTATACGATGTGTTAAGATTTCGCATCTGATCATTGGTGCGTGGTGCGCAACGAAGAAATGACCTTAGTGTGATCGTAGATATGAAGTGGGCCACAATACGACACACAGCGTTGACGAGGAGTAACATACGTGCCCTCGGGCGCCCGTGATGTCGCTCACAGCACTCCATTCCACCTAACATGGCAACCTCCAGCCCTTACAAGCTCCTTTCAACTCCAGTCAAGGTGACGCACGAGCTTTGAGGTACCAATTCACGACCTGTAATTCTACTTGCTGTTCAATAGTCGTAGCTCAAGGTATGTCGAGGAAATTTGTTCGTCGTGAATTGAAATCGAACAAACAAGATTCTTTTATAATTTACAGGCTGCCATGGAGAAGGTGATAATTCAAATTATTAAATATTTTCTCAGTTAATCTAAAGCCATTCCCTGGACTTTTTACACTGATTTGAAATAATTTCATGACTTCTGATGAATCAAGGGTACTTTACTAACGTCAATCTCATGATTAAAACAAATTAATATCTTGTGAATTACTTCACCTTGTCGTTTAAACTCAAGTGTGTTCAATTTCATTCCTCTGTCTCGTCTTCGAAGCCTGCATTGTTCATTGTGCTGACCCATAGATACACAGCACCAGATGGTTGTTCTAAACTTAAGGCTTGTAAAATAATTGAGGGGTTGCCTAGCTTGCCGCTTAGCTCCGAAGTGAGGGAATGGAAGTTGCGCAAGATACGGTCGCGCACTATCGATCCTTGGCCTCTACGAAGGCTTTTTACTGCGGTGTTCTGAGGTGCAAAACCTAGAATTTGCCTCACTCATACAACAGTCTTTCTCGAGTAAAGAGAATCAGTCGTGGGTTGTTCCACTTTTAAATTGGGTATCATGTATGCACAGCTGCAGTAAATTTGCAATGTGGGGTATGCGTTTTGGTATCATTGTTAAAACAGACCTAAAATCTGGTGCGCTCAGGATTCTGCATAATTTTGAGGTCAATCAATCTAGGTTTGAAAGTGCATGTGGGAACTCCGCACTGATCCTTGCATTGGAGGTAATTTGGGAGTGCGTGGGCAGTTGCTGGGCGCTTCGAGCCGTCTGTGATGTATGGACTCGACATGGAAATGATCTGACCTGTCCGACCCCAGGGCAGCACGGGTGTCATGGCTGTCAGCACAGCGTTTGGCATGTCCTCCTGCACCCTTTCTCCGTATAGGAACAGATTTCTGCAAACGTCATTCTGTAACTGAATTGCTCAGCATTTTGAGTCAACAGATCAGGTATGATGTCTCCAGACACTCAATTAAACATGTCTGTTTGCATTGGTTAACATATTTAGTACGGAATTACTGGGGGGAAAGGGGTAAAGAGGTAACGTTTATTTTAATATAGCTTTTGCAAAGTTCGAGATGTATCTCTCATGTTTTCATTAATTCTGAACTTGTAAAAACTGTGTAAAATTTTTGCAAGGAAGTGCTTAGTAATCATGTTGGTTAACTTTCAAGCTATTAGACGAAGTTGATCACTCAAGTCCCTTAAGAATTTTATATGATCTCAGTGATATCGACTGATATAATCATTCGATTGTATATATCATTGAACTTGAAAATCAGTAGTATTTTAAAAATAAGCTATCATAAGACTATAATTTCAGTGTTTGTTGTATCCACGTGGAAATAGATTTACCAGAAGAGAAATGCCGCCTTCCACCACTAGTACTTACAGTGCTTTATATTATTTCTAAGTTGAAGTTTTTTCAATGCGTGCTATAAACCGCCATCTCCCACCCTTGCTATTCTGCATGCCTTGTTGCCCTATTAGGTCATACCAATCTACGGTTACCGTCAACCTATCTCTAGTACGGATAATACCTTACAAATTTAGCAAAGAAATCTTTCGCTAACCATATCATATTTTTGATAGTATGGCGATGGATCAGCGGAATTAAAGTAATTATCACTTGAATAACGAACTGGAAATAGAAGTAAAGCTAACAGATGTGTCGAGGTGTGCGGGTTGTGTCCTTATATATACACACCTGCTGCTGGTCTAACTCTTCCAGGAGTGCCTCTGACTCCGCCCATTCAGCGGCGCTCGGCTCAACCTTCCGCATCATTTGAATCTTCGCCTCATGCTTTCTTTAGAATCGATCTTACCTGCGATAGTTCATGAAATCATGAAAAACATTCCAAATAATTTTATTTGAATTTCTTTCATTCCAGTGTGGTTGATTCTGAATATGTACCTTTGTTTGGGAAAGTACTCAAAAATGTAACTTGACTACATCTCATAACATACTTAAATTAGCATTGCTCACTAAAATCTCTGAAAAAATTAACAAATACTTCGTATGAAGTTCTAAAATGTGGGTTAATGTAATTAAGCGGCAAAATACTTTTTGATGGCTAAACATAAGATATTTGTTACGGATTATCCTCTTTGTCTCATTTGCTTACATGTAAGGATAATGTTGCAAGGGATGTTCGTAAAATCTATGCGATCAACACAAAACTTCTTCATTGTTTTAAAAATCGTATCATCCCAAACCTTGTGACGAATTTCACAAAGGAATTATTCGTTTGGTCGAATATTTTTTTCGAAAACGAAGTTTTGTTGAAAACGTTGTTATGATGAAACAATTTATTGACAGGTTATTTATTCCACCTACAAGCAAGACCTGGAACTAGACCATAATTTTCTTTCTCAACGTCATCCTAATCGAATTTCTTTTAATAAACTAAAATTTAAAAATTTTACATGCATTCGCGGATTCATTCACGGATAAAAAAGTATTTTATAACCAAGTATCGCATATAATGTAATAATTCCTTTTTAACGTGGGAATTTGATATCGGTCATGAGTATATGTGTATGCAATATCGCAAAAATGTCAGAGAACTTAAATATTCAATTACGCATCTGCGGTGCATGTCATGAACTAGAGAGGACCCTGATTTTAATCTGGTTTCCTCGATTCTAAGCTTATGGCTGCGTGAAAATCTTCTTTTTTTTCGAGGGCAAAATTTGTCCTGATGCCATCTGGAGCAGCTCTTCAACTCGACACGACGTCAGAATTCCTTTACGGTCGTAAATTAAGTCGCAAGTTCAGTTGAGTCATGAGGTATAGAATAGAATGAGGCGATAGGTAGAGTGGAAAACTGTCATGGTGAGGCTATCGGTTTTGGTATCTGACTAACATTCCTTTTAAGTTTAGTTTTCTGGCATTGCTTTCTTTCTACCAAGATAAATTGCAGGATAAATGAAAACTGCCACCATTTTTTGAGAGCGCTAACTGATCGATCTGTGTAGAGCAAGAGTGAACTTAAAGTTCTTCTTACAACTATGTAAGCGCCATTTTTGGAATTGGCCGTCTGTAACAATTGAGTATTTTTTCTGGGCACAGAAATAGGGGTAAACATAGCAAGGCTGACCCTGAAAATAACAACAAGTAATACTTTTTCAGGCTAGAGAACCGACCTTAATGTTCACGTATGTTCAATAGAACTTTACGATTCTTTCTTCCCATTTATTATTTCTTCATCGGATCTTACCTAATTCCCTTTAACGTAATGGAATCTACCTTGACATAATTTTAAATGGCTTTTATTTAACTATACAGAGTCAGCTCACAGATACCTCTAGTGTCTTGAGAATTGTACAATTTTGAGCTTAATAGAATAGGATCTTGAGCAGAAGTATCTCATTCTTCTCGGATGGGCTGTTCTGAACACAAGATATTAAAATATTGAACTTACAATTTCTTTTATTCAGAAACATTCGTTACGGGTTTTATTCATGCATCATGTGCTTAGCATCACTATGATATCGTTTTGATTACAAGGTCGAAAGACAACCAAATTTTACACTCCGTATGGCCCAGATTTTCATGGTAGTTTTGAATTTGTGGTTGTTTACTTTCTGTTGCAATTACATAAAATGAATCTATAAGTACTCAAAATATCGCCGACCTCAAAACCATTTTGCCTCTAAATATCTAATCTCGCATCAGATAAAATAGAATAGAATAGAATAGAATAGAATAGAATAGAATAGAATGAGGCTATAAGAACGAACCTTCTGGCCCATTCTTGAGTCGGATAATTACTTCGATAATTATTCGGTTGTTTTACCCAATTCCCATGCCGTATTTCCAGCTGCGTCAACCATATCGGCAGCGGGATTCGAACCCGGGTCTTCCCGCTCGCAAGCATATTCGCTCACCAGTCGACCAAGCTGGTGATGTTAGGTTTAACCCACACACAAGTTAGGTTTAGCCCACAGGCACAAGTTAGGTTTAACCCACAGGCACAAGTTAGGTTTAACCCACAGGCACAAGTTAGGTTTAACCCACAGGCACAAGTTAGGTTTAACCCACAGGCACAAGTTAGGTTTAACCCACAGGTACAATTTAGGTTTAACCCACCGG
>VCRD01006492.1:0-12360 GCA_006783055.1 Trinorchestia longiramus
TGTGATTGGTCGGTGTTTTCGTTGTGACTTTACCTCTGTTTTGAATTTTGTCAAAGAAAATTGTGCACCATCCTTTTTTTTGTAGATAACAAATGTAAATTTCTGACTATTAATATCAAGCTCAAAACATTTAAATTATTTTTTGTTATTGTTTTTTTTTTGTAAAATAAAGTCATTGTAAACAATCTCGTAAAACGTGTATCTTACTAATCTTGAGGCTTGAAAATTAACTGAAAATAAAATATATGATAGAGCTGATATAAATTTATTTATTGATGTTGAAATAACATTTACAGCACATAGACCTGGGTGACGCCTCATAACTGCAAATAATGTACTAAAAACCTGCTTTACAGTTTGTAATACAACATTTTAGGTTACTATCTGGTATTAACTTGAGTTTTATCCGTGTCTTGATTCATAATTTTAGTGTACAATTATATTAATCGTACATATGTGCGGCTATCAAAATCACCTATATATTATTTATACTCTCAGATTCTGTGATAATTATTATAATGAATATATATTATTGAATCAATTTTACACTCCAAGCAATGAGCACATTAGGCATATTTTGCTACAAGAATTTCAAAAGGGCAGTGCAGCAAGTCCAGCAGCAAGATCGCTCACGAACACGTTCGAAAATCATTTGGTTACCGAAAGGAGTAGTAGAGAATGATTTCAAGTTCCAAAAAGGAAACCTTTAGTCTTGAGGACGAGCTAAGAAAATATTGCTCCAAAAGACTCAGTTTTGAATAACTTATTGCTCGCTGCCATCGATGATTCTTTCAAAACAACTAGAACAATGAGCAAGAAGTTTAACGTGAGCTGTATGACCATATATCATGATATGATAAGAATTGCTAAAGTCTCCAGGGAAAATGCGTTCCACACAATCTTTCAAAGAACAATTTCCAAAAACTTGTCAACTGTTGTACCTTACTACGTTATGTTCATTTTTAAAACCCATTCTTAGATAAAATCGTTACTGGAGAGGAGAAATGGATACCATACTATTATATTAAACGTTAAAGACAGTTGTTCAGCTGTAGTTTCAAACTTGTTTCACAGTCCCGACGTGGTCTGCAGCTGAAAAAATTTCTGCGTGTGGCAGGGCATAAAGGGAATTGTTCATTATGAGCTGTTAGGTGGAAATCGAACCATAACTTGTGCATTATACAGCCAGAAGCTATGCCGTTTGAAGACTGTTCTAATGGAAAGCCGACCTTCGTCGGTAAACGGAAGAGGAGTGATCCTGCACCATGACAATGCCAGACCCCACATGTCAAGAAGGACGAAGAATCTCATTGAGCAACTTGGTTGGGAAGTTTTGATTCACTCACCATGTTCTCCCGGTCTTGCTCCCACAGATTACCATCTAATTAGAAGCATACAGAATCATCCTTCAGGACAAATGCTTACTTCAAGAGAAGTGGTTGAAATGAAGCCAGTTTATTTTTTGTCAAAACCAAATGAATTCCATGACGGAGGCATCAAAAAGCTTATAAAAAGGTGGAAAAATGTCATTAGTAAAAATGGTGATTATGCTAATGATAAAATAAATCCTCCATCCATATGATTTTGTAATAATATATTCTGCTTCCTTTGCGGTGTAGCCTTACTATGCGTGCTTAATAGCTACTCGAGTTATATTATAAGACGGCTACGTAGTCTGGCATAACCTGCACACGTTGTATCCGACCCACAGGGCGTATTGTCATACGTGTAGCAAGTAGAGCCTTAACGGACTTATAACGGCGCTGTAGCATACCAAACGTCTTACAACTGGTGACCCAAGAGTTTATGATAACTAGTGTCTTTGCGGAGTTAAGCAGCCACTGCTTCTCCGGGTCTTTGTCTGTCTCTGTGCGATTTCCTGCTCCTCCACTTGTCTCTCGAAGCTTTTAAAGTGACCTGGCAAGAATAGATTCCCGGTGTGATGGCTGACAGTGAACAACAACGCGACACAGTGCACCCTGTTGCCCTTAAGCTTCCAGGATTCCGGAAACAGAACCTCCAAGCTTAGTTCTCTAATGCAGAGTCATCATATAATCTGCGCAATATCACGACGAACCCCACCAGGTTTGACTACGTGATAACATCACTGCCCTGGGAGCTGATTACGAAGATCACCGACATCATGGCATCACCCGACAGTAACGATCCTTACGGTTCTTTGAAAGAAGCTTTGATTGCACGCACATCGATTTCGGAGCGCGATAGGCTTCGACAACTACTTTCAACAGAGGACCTAGGTAACAGGAAACCAACTCAATTGATACGACACACGCAGAACCTCTTGGGAGGCACAGCACCCATCGTCAACAAAAAATTGCTTCGAGAACTCTTCATTCAAAGATTACCTCCCAACGCTCAACAATTTCTAGCAGCAGCACCAGCCGAAACGACCCTAGAGGACTTGTCCAAAATCGCTGATAGAATTATAAAAGTTAGTAGTAACCCTCTGTATGCCGTCCACGCGCCTGACGCCACACAGTTAGATACCTCTAAGCTCGAAAAACAAATTGCCGAGTTGACTGAGCTCGTCGCTAAGATGGCATGAGAAATAAAACAATTGAAGCACAAGAGGAAGCGCTCCAATTCAAGAAGTCACCACAACAGCACTAGCAACTAAGAAAAAAACATATATTTTTTCCACACGAAGTACGGCACCCGAGCATACAAATACCTTCTACCCTGCAAATTTCAGGGAAATGCTCGGAATGTGTGATGACGGCGGCCAACTCACAATAAGAAAGTTCTTTCTCTGATAGATCGCCATACGAATATTTGTTTCTTAATTGATACTAGAGCCGAGGTTAGCATCGTCCCAGCAAAACCGTTTGATAAGCTGAAACAACCAACCGCTTTCCTTCATGCTGCCAATGGTGCTGACATCCCAGTCTACGGTAAACGATCACTCAAAATCGATTTCCGCCTTAGACGAACTTCCCGCTGGGTGTTTCTCGTCGCATCTGTACAGCAACCCATCATCGGCGCCGATTTTCTCGCGAACTTCAACCTCTTAGTCGATCTTCGAAATCTCTGCCTCATTGACAACGTCACTGACTTAAGGACAGTTGGCGTTTCTCTAACAACCAAGTACAATCAAATTTCTTCCGTACAGCGTCATAGCAAATACGACGAGCTATTGCAAAGACACCCGGCATTGCTAAAACCTATAAACGGCGAAGTACCCGTCAAGTACACAGTCACACATCATATTGGAACAAGACGACTGCCTGTTTTCAAGAAGCCCCGACAACTTCCTCCAGACAAACTCTATGCGGCCAAAGCAGAATTCGAGCACATGTGTGAGTTTGGTATCGTACGACGCTTTAGAGGAAGTTGGTCGTCAGCACTCCACATGGTGCCAGAGAAGAGCTGCGACTGGCATCCTTGTGGCGACTTTAGAGCTCTCAACTCACAAACTATTCCTGATAGGTACCCATTGCCATTCATCCAGGATATTACTTTTACCCTTGCAGGAAGTATAATATTCAGCAAAATAGATTTGGTGAGAGCTTATAACCAAATCCCCATTAATCCAGCGGATATTCCAAAGACTGCAATTGTCACCCCATTTGGAATGCTCGAATACCTACGAATGCCTTTCGGACCGCGTAATGCAGCGCAGACATTCCAGAGCTTCATCGACGAAGTTCTGAGAGGCCTACCGTTTACCTTCCCTTATTTGGACGACGTCTTAATCGCAAGTAAGTCAGAAGAGGAACACTGCAATCATCTCGAGTAAGTTTCCCCGTGCCTCGAAGAGTACGGAATATTCATCAACAAAGATAAATGCTCATTCGGAAAAAAACTTCATTGATTTCCTTGGACATCACATCTCACCTCACGTGATATTACCACTTAAAGAGAAATGCGAGGTCATACAACACTTTCCTCGCCCTGCTGACCAAAAAGAACTGCAACGGTATTTGGGTATGATCAACTTTTATCGACGTTTCATTCAGGACGGCAGGATTACTTGCCACACTCCATAACATGACGAAGTGCAGTAAGAAAGGAGTTTCTTTGAAACTTAACTGGTCTCCACCTGAAATAAAAGCATTTGAACATTCAAAAAAGGTTCTGTTAGACGCACGTATTTTCTCTCACCCTCATCCAACGGTTCAGCTGAATATCGTCGTCGACGCATCAGACTTCGCAGTTGGAGGTGTACTACAGCAACTTGTCGATGGAGACTGGACACCTATTTCCTTTTTCTCTCATAAACTAAATCAACCTGAGATGAAATATAGCACTTTCGGAAGAGAACTCCTACCTATTTTCAGGACAATAAAACATTTTCAGTTTTACCTCGAAGGAAGAACATTCCACGCCCTCACGGATCACAAACCACTAACCTTCGTTTTTAATTCAAACAGAGCCACACATGCACCAAGGGTTATTCGTCAGATCGAATACATTTCGCATTTCACCACGGATATACGCCACATTAAAGGATAACTCATCAGCCTCTCTCTCGCATCAATTCAGTAGCAACTCCGAAACTTTTGCAAGACATCGCAGCTGCACAAAAAAATTGTCCTGAGCTCGCTGTTGCTAGTGAGACGACTTTTTTAGAACTACGACAGGTTCAACTTCCTGGTTTTTAGACACACACCATACGTGACGTAAGAAGAACCAGGGTGCGACCTTTCGTTCCAAAGGACCGACGATCAGCTGTATTTCAGTCCTTAAATTCGTTCGCGCATCCAGTCATTAAAGCTTCACAGAAACTCG
Organism: Trinorchestia longiramus; assembly: GCA_006783055.1. Lineage (NCBI taxonomy): Eukaryota > Metazoa > Arthropoda > Malacostraca > Amphipoda > Talitridae > Trinorchestia > Trinorchestia longiramus. The sequence continues at coordinate 4,750 of VCRD01006492.1, forward strand.
TAACTGAGCGATATGTATGGGCTTTGACGAATAAAGACATCAGAGCATGAGCCCGAACATGTATGCAATGCTAGAAGTCGAAAATACACAAGCACATTTGTTCCCAACACCAAGAATTCAAGTTACCAACAGCTACTTTCGACAGAATCCACTTAGATATCGTCGGTCCACTGCCAGTGAGTCAAGGATACCGCTACCTGTTGACATGTATCGACCGATTCACACGTTGGACTGAGGCCATTGCTCTGGAAGTTATAACTGCACAATCGGTAGCACAAGCTTTCCTGCTTGGAAGGGTTTCCCGATTTGGAGTGCCAGTATCAGTTACCACCGACCTAAGACGGCAGTTCGAATCCAGCTTGTGGAAGCAACTACGGCAAGCTCTCGGGACCCATCATATTTATACAACAGCCTACCACCCACAGTGAACTGGCATGATAGAACGGTTTCATAGACAGCTCAAGTCGTTCATTATAGCTTGTGAAGACAGTACAAACTGGATGATTGCCTTGCTTTGGATATTACTGGGATTGACCAAACGAATATTACTATTACTGGGATTAACCATGACCAAACAAATGAAAGTTGATGCAGCTATTAAATCAAAAATTGTCAAATTACGCAAGAAAAATCAGATAATTCAACAAATCGGTAAACTGATAAAGCGTTGTGTTGACAACGTGTTGTGAGTCGAATTCTGAAATTGTTCAATGACACTGGTAGGCTAACTAATATAAAGAAGCCAGTTCGACCAAGGAAATCTACACCAAGAGAGGACAGAGGTATACAACGCCTAGCACTAAAAGACCGTTTTCTGATTGCAGATAAAATTTCTCGCTAAATTGAAAGTGACACAAATGTTACACAACAAACTGTGTCCAGACGATTGTATGAAATAGGTCTTTATACAAGATCTCCTCGGAAAATAACACTGATAAGTAAAAAGAACCAGGCAGCAAGATTAGCATTTACAAAGAAGCATGCCATTTAGTCAAGAGGCGATTGGTAAAAGTATTTTAATTTATATTATTTCAAAGAAGAATTTGTGAAAGTTTAAATTCAAACTGTATAAAGAAAACTGTTAAGTTTGGTGGAAGCAGCGTGATGGTACTCGGTATGTTATCAGGCCAGGGCACATCACCCTTTGCACGTTCAAACATTAAAGTTAATGCCTCTGTGTGCAAGGATGTATTACAGCAGCATGTTGTACCAGTGTTACTGAATTCTGGAATTAAGAATCCTATATTTATGCAAGATAGTGCTACCTGTCACAAGGCAAAGACTGTTATGAATTATCTAAATGATCAATGAGTAGAGGTTACGAACTGGCCAGCTCAAAGTTGATATGAATCCAATAAAAAACCTGTGGAAGACTCAAGAACAAAATCCTATGACAAGAAATCTAGCAAACATTGAAGATTTGTGGCTGAAATTATAAGAGGAACGGGATAAGAAGATAGTTGCCAAACGTCATGATTTGCTGAAATCCTGCTGGCGTAGATGCGCTGCAGTGATTGGAAACAAAAGTCGCAGCACCATATATAAAAAAACATTGTGTTCTGTTTTGTAATCATTCTTAGTTATAAACGTTATTATGTTCCTTAATTTTGGTCACCCATATTTTAGAAAATTATCAATAACTTTTAGTGTATTATTTCAAGGATCTTGAAAATTTACAATATAGCTCAGTTACGTTAAGTCTAAATTCAGTTCAAATTTCAGAAAAATTGATTCTCTAGTTTTTATGATTTGAACGTTTAATTGCTTGTTCCTTAATTATGGACGTTACTGTATTTTCTTCGTTACACAAAGTTTGAATTCTAAGTCTATGATTAGTTGTTAAGGCACGCCCAATGCAGTGCAGCACATGATAACCATGATTTCACCAAACCACTATGTTGGACATGGAATATAAATATTACAATGTAAATAAAGGTGACATGATGTCGATTGAGATACTACACCACTGTCTTTTTTGTTGAATTAGTTTATTTCCTTGCGAGGGATTCCAATGCAGAGTATTTTGTCTTCAATTTGTGAGTCTTTTAACAAATTTTGACCAGAAACGTTGGCACACCCTGCTCATCACTGCTTATTTCTACACTACGAGATTCTTCTTAATAGAAACGAGTTTCTCATAGAGCTATGAAAAAATATATTGTGCAGAAATATACTAAACTTTTTGTGTTCACAAACTTCTACAAATTTTTACTTGACAGAAAACAGGCGAAGAAGGTAAGTCATTCTATTTTTATGGAAGAAACGACCTCAATATTCAAAGGGATGGTGATGAGTTCAGTAGTGTTTCATTTTACTAAGAAGTTTTATGCAGCACTGCCGCTGTTCTGTGTTATTGGCAATAATCGTGTGGCCTTGATATTCAAATGCGGAGCTGCATGTCATAGAGACGAACGGTGCGGAGGCATCTTTTGTGACCTTGCTGCTCTGACTACCGCTAGGTAGGGATTTTTACTGTGAGCGTATAATGTATTTCAAGTTGGTTTTGGTCCTTTACACAATTTTTTCAGTTGTGCATAATATTTTGTAACGTAAATTCTGTTCTGTGGTGAAAACGAGTACGGTAATAGAATTCAGTGTTACACCACTGTATATGGTTAGTTGTCGGTTTTCTTCTACTGATCTTGTGTTAGAATACACTTCCACGGATTTGTCATCGTGAGCAACGATAAGAGATTTTATTAAATACGGTTTGAGAGGCAAAAAGGGAAAAGGAAAAAAGGAAAAGGATTTTATTTGCTTTTAGTGGTACACGTGTGCTTAAGGGAATACACAGGTAGATCCTAAAAAGTTTATTTGAAAAAATCTTACAAATGAATTTGTTGATGTGACGTAACTAACGCAATAGAAAGTTGACTCATCCATTTTTCATCCATGGAGATTAAATTAAGAAAATTTTCTTGCTGTACATCTATAAACGTGTTTGGAGAATGTTAGTGTGTATGTATTTGTAAATCGATTTTCGTATTGTCGTAATTTTTTATATCAATTTTTCATCAATTCGCTCTTATATTTTATTTCCTTCATGTAAAAACCATTCACAAATACTTTATTTTCAATCTGGACAAAGTTACAGAAAAAATGTGGTGTTTCGTCCAACAAAATGAAGTGATGAACTTAATAATTCGGAGACAATTGTGCATATACCGAAAGCCACTTGGGTGGTACAAATTGCACAATTCACGGAAAGAGTTCGATCGATCAGAGGTACTCAGTTTTACTCTCAGCACGTACTTATTACCAGGTCAATCTTTATAATTTAACTGATATTGCTTTCGACTTCTAGTCTACATAAAACAATGGAATCAATGCTTGTAGCTGAGCGCCTCGACTGCTATTCTGATCGTGACGGTCTATATAGTATACATAAAGATCATTTCTTCAAAAAACCAGGCGCCTGAGAAATTTAAAAACAGTGTCCATAATAGATCTTATTATCAAATCATACGTATTATTATGACCGATTTGGGACAATAAGTTTGTTATAAAACTCGAAAAAATTAAACGATAATCATATGTAATCAGTAAGAAACTTCAGTGCTCAATTATTTTGATTTCATTATTTGTATAAAGTTTTCGACGGTAGTTAGCAGGACTTTCGAAACGACAGCAACTTCTTTGTTTGCTAATTCATGTTACTTTATTATTATTATTATTATTTATTTATCAATTCAGTTTTACTTTATGATAACATGTTGCAACATTGTTTCATTGTTTTAGCTTGGGTGGGCTGAAAGGGTATGCGCTATTTTTGTTACTTAAATTTTACCATGCACCGAAAAATAATTGCTTTAATAAATAAACGCACAAAATATATTATGGTCCACAGCATGGACTATGACACATCTTCACATATATGATTCAGCAATGTTTTTGCTCTGGTGAGCAAATCCGGCAGGTTGTTAAAAAAATGGGTTGTGTACCTCTTGAATGCTGATGCTCTCAGATATTCCTTTACTCACTCGTCATAATTAAAAACATTTTGCATTGAAATGTACTTAGTCTCACGATATATTTAAGTTACTTATTCCCCTATTTTGCTAGGAAGCGTCAAAAAATTATCTCAATTTTCACCGCAAAAATTTAGAAGCCATTTCATTCTATTCTACTGTGTGAATATAACTAGCAGTAGTGTAGTTACAAGATCGAACTTGATCGAACCTTCAGCTTCATCTTGTCACTTTTCCCACTGTTAGTAGAATGTAAGTACATATAATTGCAAAGTTAAAATATCGAACGTAGTTTTTCAATTCAGAGAACGCCTTCCCTGCGTCCTCTTTATCAATATTTCTGCAGTCAACATACGATATAAATGATTGAACGTTACAGTTTGGGTTAATATAGTTTTAACGCTGATTAAATCAGGATGGTCTTTAAAGGATTTACAACTGAACGCTTTCCAAAAGTTTAATGCATCTTGATATTCATCCTCTGTTATGTGTTTATGATTCAGTCTACCGTAAAATTCTCTTCTAGATGGTAAATTTTCACCCTTCATTTTCTCATAAGTATTAACATATCCATGGGGATAAATATCCTTTTTGTTAATTAACTCAAATTGTTTTTTGTTAGGAAAATATTTTGATAACACCTTGTATTCCGATAATTTTTTCAATAATATATCTAAAAATACTGGCATAAATCTAAAAGTATCTAAGAATCGCAAGTCCCTCGCGGTGTCTTTATATTATTCCGATTTGTTACAAATATATGAATCCACTTTTAGTGTATGTGTAAAGCTGATTTATGCTTGATCAATTATTGGAACACCATTCAATTTTCCTGGTCTCTCTCATTAATATTTTATCAACAAGTGAGCATCGTACTTCGATAAGTTATGTAAAAATATCGTTATATAATTGGGATTTTTTATCATAAAGTTACACTTTAGATGGGCAGCTCCTCGGAATATGCAAGTAAGGTGGCTATGATCTCTACATTTATAATTTTCTTCAGTAAATTTTCCTTCACCTACATAACACCTTGTTGTGTTTTGATACTCTCGAAATTTATCTGATTGTAGGTACATTTTTACATTTTGTTTTAATAATCCATAAATTCTGTTCGTTTCTTCTTCTAAATATTCTACAAACTTATTATTAACATCTTCACCTTTATACATTCATAATTTCGAATATTGGTCTGCCTCACAATTTGTCTTACAACAAAAACTGTTCGGTAAATGTTTTTACATATTCATAGAAAAGTTTGAATTAGGATCTGGTCTACAAGTAAATATTGTGTCAATCAAATATGTATTTTATCGGATTATAAACTGAACATTCATTCATATGTTTATTTAACAAATCGTCTCTTTTAAACGTCCATAAACAATGTGGCAAACAATTTTTTTGTGATGATTACCGGTTTGATTGAAAGGACTTGAAGATTTTATTAATCTATAATGACTTCTTTTCACCTTGTTATCGACAATAATGATACATCTTTATTTTTAGTTTTTGTTATCCTTAGTGGAAATAATTCATCATTATAATTAAAACTGTGAACGCTTATAGATATATTATTGTTTTCTTCGAAATTACTGATAACTTTTATTTTTACAGGGAATTTTACGTCTGTAAAATAAATTTTTTCTGCTTCTGCTCTCAATCTTTTCGCAATTATTTGACCATTTTTTTCGTCTCTGCAAAAATATCTTGCTCCACCATTTAGAGTACTCATCATCATTATTTTTTATATGGGTAAGTTTATAACTTGCTTTTTGAAATTTTTCAGGTAATGCAATGTAGCTATATCCATCAATTGGATTATATTTGACCACCTTTATGCTAAAATCTAATAACTTGTCAACTATCCAGCCTGATGAATTCCTTGTATATTCTTCAATTTCTTTGATTACTTCTTTGTTCAAAAATTCGATGACCATAAGCTTCTTCGATACACTGATAAATTTTCCACAGTTAAATCATGCGGCACAGTATTTTTTTTATTTTCAACCCTTACCTCATAAAACACTACCTTTAAATTTAATTACCCTTTCATATTACAAAACTGACTTTATTTCGGTTGTGATTTTTTCATGAAAGGACTAGGATCGATAACTGTAACTTCAGAGCATAGTTAATTGAAGCATTTATTGTTTACAGACGTTTCGAAACCTATAAATTTTTATTCATAAATATATCTGAAGTTTTTCAAAGACTTTTTATGTGTACATACACCAATTAGTCACTTCTTTCTTAGATATCTCACAATAATACTTCGGTTTATCGAGGTACGAATCAGATATTAAATTTTTGCTTGAGTTTTTTCCGTTTTGATGTCTTCTCATGTCTTTTAAATCCCTTAATTATGATATCACAAGCATTAAAAAATACATTTATTGTTGTAGTCAATCATACCTTTTTTGCAAGTCATTTTGATATTTGGATTATTTGAAATTGTTATTTTCTTAAGATGTTGCTTTGAATTTTTATGATTAAAGGTATTGCTACTGGCACCCAACGTACATACATCCAGTGTTTTTATGCCTATCATTTCAGTTACATTATAGAATCAACTCATATGAAAAAAATGGAAAAACATATTAAACGCCTATATCTCAACCGGTTGTGTGATTGAATTCGTCATATCTTCACAGGTGGAGAAAGGTGAGCCCTTTAGAGTATGTTTTTCACTTCCTGACCAGCGGCAACGTAATCTATATTTTCATTTATGTACAGCGATCACATAGACAGACAGTGCCCTTTCAAATCCACACATTTTCACAGAGTATACCTATGGCCATTCAGGACACCCACAGATGGCTTCAGATCAGAGTTCAACTGGAAAACGGCATGACTTGGTATTCTTGTGGGGATAGAACCCGCAGCTTAACCATGGGAAGCAAAAACGCTAACACCCATGCTACGGGTTTCCAGCCTGAATTAACGAATTTTTGGGCCATTTTTACTAACTTTTTCACAGTGTGAGAATGTTTTAGTCAAATAATTATAACTTCTTATCTTTTTGATCATGCAATGTGTTTTATTAATTACTCTAATACATGGAAGAATGATCTTCTGTGATTACCATAAGATGTATTAATTTTAAAAACAATAAACAAACGTATATTTCCAATAAAGTTGGTACATAAGAAATGTAACAGCATTGGTTTTTGAAAATGCCCTATCGTAAAATCCTTAAGTGGGAGGTATTCTATGCGAAGTATCATAGATGATAGAACAACAGTACCTACGGGTATACATGAACATTCATATCACTCAACGAACGTTAAATATACATGGAGAAACAAATGAAACTTCGCTTTTTCAATGATGACTTAAGAGGTAATCATTGGTGATACATATAAATTCTGACGTGGTAGGTATTATACAGATTTTAGGTGATAAAAGAAATATTTTCTTTAGGTACAGATTAGATTTGACATCATTACATTCAACTGAATTGGATGTTTAACATCCAAGAAAGACCGAAAAAGGAAAATTATGAGAGCGAAAGCTTAAAACATAAAGTTGTGATTGTTATTAAATTATAATTGTAATTTCTAATTACTGGTTGACCGTATGGTATGGCTTGCTGATGATTGATTTAATTTAATCTTTATTACAGTTATTTGTAGGCATCGTGTTT
>VCRD01006495.1:6823-26594 GCA_006783055.1 Trinorchestia longiramus
ATACAGCTTGTCACATGACAAGTTCAGAAGCTGTCACATGGCTTGTCGCCTGACGAGTTCAGACGTTCACATGTGGTATGTCACAACGAAAGTTCGCAGAACTTATAGCGATCATAACGTAAGGACAAATATTTTGCCATGATTGTGGGGTAAAATTGAAAAAAACTGATGCAGCAAAATTGCAGCGAACGAAAATAATGATTCGTGCATGTCCACTACATCCAAAGAAAGAAGTGTTTTGATGGGTCTCAACTCTGTGAATCAAGTCATTTTGGGTTTAAAAGTACTTCGAATTGGAAGAAATTTAAAAAAAAATCGAAGGGCCATCACTACCCTGAGGTGGCAATTTTGCAACTAAAATTACGGTACAATATGACAAGAAGGAATAAACGGAACAAAGATAAGCGTAGCAGTGGTAAGAAAAATTAAGAAAGAGCAAGCTGTAGATGAACGCTGTTGAATAAAAAGAAGCAGTACAGTATAAAGAAGAAGAGAAATAAAAGATTGAAACATGACTTGAACTTTGCAGGTGATCTTAAATGAGTGAGAAAGGATGGAAATAGAGGAAGTCCTAGACGATGTCGTTGAACATCAAATGTGGAATAATGAAAAAATTTTAATGCTTGTTCGCTACTTCATTCATTGACAACTAAATTGAGCTTTATAAATTCTTTCCGTAATCTAAAAATGGCATCGAAAGAATCTTCGTTTTTAACAAGAGGAGATCTTGATAAATGCACACTTCACAAATATTTATTCTCCCCCTAACAAAACTAGTTCTGTCGGACCGAGTACATCTGTTCTGCATCGTTCTCAGCTTGCTGAGTGGTGGCTCTGTCAGCGTTTTTGAATAGTTTGAAAAACTAAGAGCCAGATAACAATTAACAAGTCTAATTGTGCATTCAACCATAATTAGATGCACAAATAATATAATTTTATATGTGTATCGATTAAATGGCTATTTGATTTGAAATTTATAACCTTAATCACTTCGGCTACTTCTTCCGTAGCTTACGACATTAATTTCAATTCGTAGATGCACAGCATTGACGAATTCAATCACGCCTCAATAAAAGTGGTGTGGCAGAGATGTGAATCTACAGCACATGGAAGGTACTTATTTGCCATACCGACAAGAAATGCTGCACCCAAAAGTTTATTGCCATCGCAGAAAAATTCAAATCACCAAATGGATTTTGATTTAAAGACAGAAAACTGACAGATGACAGAGTACGAATATATTGAATTGAAATAAAGCAAGGCAAACAAGCAGGTCGATGATTAAGCAATTCTAAGAAGAAGTAATAAGAAGTTTATATGTAATAGTAAATGGTAATAAACAATACCAAACCCAGAATGCCCTGCAAGCAAACCTCAACACAAACATAAATTGATAAAATTGATTGATGTACAAGTATTCTCTTTAGTTATGAAATTCGACTGAATAATTAGTACATGAAATCATCCAAGTTAAAACGAAATCTTCATTGGTGATAGTAAATGAGAAATCAAATGAAAAACTTCGAAACTTGCTTTAAATAACTAACTTTATAAAATTTCAAAAAAATCTTGAATAAGTGAGAAGAAATTACAAAGTGAGAATGAAACATGTTTCAAGACGTTGAACATTGAGAACAGAAAAATGATTGATTAATTAAAAAGCGGTCAGTTAACGAGTAAGTGATCAGTTAATAAGTCACCGAGTAATGAATGATCAATTCACTATTAATTCGTCAATTATCTGATAAATGATCTTTTATCGAGCTAATGATCAATCAAGGAACAAATAATAAATTAATAACTAAATAATCAATTAGCGAGTCTATGGTAAATATATAGCTCACCAAATAACGAATGAATAACAAATGTAAAAATAACTGACTAATGAACGAATATTCAACAAATTTACGTCTGACCCAACGACCGAATTTCGAATTCTTTGACAAGGAGAGAACTAAAATCCTGCCAAACAGAACTGAAAATGTGGCGCGGAAAAGTTAGGCAGAACACAAGGCAAAAGAGAACATCACAGCACAAGATGTGCTGCACAACAAAATATGTTGCAAAAAAGATAGAGTTTGCACAGAGCAACAGGTTGCAAGAGGAACGTCATTTCTGTACCGTCACAAAGTCACATTTCTGAGAACCACACAGTAATTTTAAAATAATGTCACTTCACAGAAAATTCTAACATGTTTTAAGTATAGCTAATCAAACCATTCATCTTAAAATAATTCTTGCATCCATTGACGAGGAAAACGACAAGTTAGTGAAAACTACATATGCTCACTAACTAGCTCATCAGTAATCCAAACACATTTTACAATTCAAAAAAGTCATATTTTAGAACTTTCCGTCAGCTTTAAAAAAATGTATTCAACTCCATTATTAGAGTAGTAGAAGTAGTAGTAGAAGTCATTAAATAGGATTATTTAATCCTATTTTCCTCCTTATCCTATTGCCGATCAAATTCTAACAAAAACTACTTCCATTTTATCCTTTCTCCAAAATTTAAAGAGACAAACAGGCAAGGCGTTTTTAACTTACATTTAGTGATGTTTCGTCTAATACTATGATGTATCCTGATAAAATATAATCGAATCCTGCTCTACTTCAAAATGCCATTCGACGTACTGTTTGCTTCGAGTTAATTATTTTTATAATGAAGAAATCTCGAAATCTAAATTCAATTAAAAACACAATTGTCCCAACCAGTATACTTTCATCCTCTTTCCACCACCTTTGAATCCTTGTATTTTACTTCTACCCCAACACGAGCATGTCGACATCAAAGCGAGAACCACTTAAATGCCAAAAGGAATTAGTTTTTTCGCGTATGTAATTACAAATTTAAACTGAACTGTTTAAAAAAAGAACTCCAACACATGCTCAGTTCTTCCCTTATTGATGTTAAATATATCTCTGTATGCCCTGGGGATTTCTCTCAATCCGTCTGTAGAGGAGTTAGTAATCAAGGTGATTTGCCATTTCCAGTAAGTCCCTGGTCTTATAATAGTCGACTTAGTCCCCGCCTTATTCAAACCTTTAGCCACCAAAAGGATAATGGCATCCTCGTTTGGAAAAGTGTGATAAAAAATGCAACGATGTCTGTCAACAAAAACTACGCTGCACTCAACATGTTTAGGACATATTACGGCTCTACTCGAGTGCAAAGTCGCAGTTGTTTACATGTTGCCGGCAGTATGATCAGCCAATGAACAGCATGTCGTTGTACTGCATGTTTTTTTTCTTCAGGAAAACATGTAGTCATTTATGTCAAACTAACATTCATGATTCCCCGTCCTACCGTGAGGAGCCAGTCGATGGGCAGGTTGATGGCCTCCCTCAGGCTGAGGAGGTAGATGAAGCACCAGAGGGAGGTGGCCACGAAGGCAGTCACCACGACGAAGAGGAACCAGTGCGTGCCGTTTGTCCACGCTGGCGCCGCACACGCCATGCACAGGATGCCCAGAAACTGCCGCCAAAAACACACAATCAGTTATGACCCACGGCTTTAAAGCATTACTTTAAAGCTTTAAAACTAAGAATAGCCGTAAGAAGGTTAGATTGCATGGTATTACAAAGGTATTTGCGGTACTAAGAGAATAGAAAAATTAAGAGAAATTAAACGAAAAGACATGCCCATCCACCTAGCAACCCACAGAGCTTCAAGCCAGTGCAGACTCGACGCTGAACGACGGCTTTAAACAACCTAAGCGAAGGAGTTCTTTTAAGAATATTTAACTCTTAAACTCCACATGCTAGGATTACAAATAGCGCGTAAGAAATGGCAACACATATAGCAAACAATAATTATGGAAATTTAAGTCATGCATTAATACTAGTCAAGAAAATGAAAATGGACAAGCCTGTCTATCATTATGGTGTACAAGGAATTATTCACCATTAGTTTCCTGCTTAAGTTGCGTGGGCGTCAAGTAAGAGCTGTATTACAAATCGAGGGTACTTTTATCATATCATTCATATAAATCTAAAATGGGAACATGAATACATCAGCAATTCTTCATAGTCTAAAACTTGACTTGCCTAATCTAATAACACACTAAGCCTGTACAGACATAAGAGCACAAAACTTATTACTCACAAGTTCGAAAGCAAAAAAAAACAACCACAAAAATGAAAAAGAGCGTAAAATAGTTTGGATGTCGTATGCTAGGAGACTTGGAGTAACTTGCACCTCAATAGTCAGTAAAGTTACAACGGATGCTTGTAAGGCAGTCCCCAGGGTGTGTTAAGGAGACTTATAAAGCAGTCCCCAGGGTGTGTTGAGGAGACTTGTAAGGCAGTCCCCAGGGTGTGTTACGGAGACTTGTAAGGCAGTCGCCAGGGTGTGTTACGGAGACTTGTAAGGCAGTCCCCGGAGTGTGTTACGCACACTTATAAGGCAGTCCCTAGGGTGTACTGCCACCAGGCACTTTCAGTATCTGTCTTCGAAAAGAGTTCAGAAAACATTTATGCATGTGTATACCTACTCGAGGAGTGCCGAGTCCCCAAAATTCACTGAGATTATCTATTCCCTTCAACAGAAGTACGAGTGAAACGAAACCCTACAACAGATGCGAATTATCTTGGGCTCTCAATTACAGTCATACTAAAGAGTTCAATTGTGATCCCTATGTAAAATAGTACGTAACAAGTAAACAAGGCAAAACTGTGACAATTTATTGAAACTGCCACACAAAAATCGTGAAGGAAACTTTAAAACATAATCCAAATAATTCTTCGTAAAACTACAAACCTAACCTTTTCCCTGATCATGAACTCAAATGCTCTTCAAAACTTCAGGTATACTCCAACAGAATGGAGTGTTAATACACGAAAGTATTCCCATGGGAAACAAGTCATAGCTCAATTCAAGTTCAATGTAAAATTTCAGTGTCCCAGACAAATATAAAGCCAAAAAGAAGTGCCACATCTATGCAATCCGACAGCAGCAGCAGTGAACAGGCGCAACATCGAATGGCCTTGCCGTAGTCAATGGGCTCAAGCCAAAGAGGCTCGTTTAAATAAACGTGGGTGGAGCGTTTAAGCAGGACGTGTTTACGATCACCAGCTGCTCCATTCACGGTCAAAATAAACAAACGATAGCAAACACTCTCTCGTATTGCTGTAGAGTAATAATAATCCAGCCAAAGAGAATACTAGCCACATTCGAGTACATAAATGCTATTTTTGGCACGAGGTACATCAGTACTGTTAAAGCCTCACACATGTACATGATCGAAGGATCATCAGTGAAGGTGGAACCTAAGTGTGCATAAACCACTTGGAAGCCATAAGTGGATAGAACTATTCCGCCATTATTCATGAAATATTAACATATTCTCAGAACAGCATATTCTACTCAACTCCACACTTTGGCCGAATGAACTTCTCGTTCTCACCGAAAAGCGATGACGCACGTAAATAAATCGCATTGATAATAAATACATCGAAAGCAAATTTATATATTTCTCAGACTGTTAAGTGGTAAGTTAGACAAGGGCCATGAGGTAGCGCAAATGTGCATAGCTAGAAACTTGAGGAGCATAAAATGCTACGAGTAGATGTCATTGAGCTAAACGATAGGATAAAATTTTAGTAGATGAATGTGAACATCTTTTCTCGTAGGCTCACAGCGAAATTAAAGACTCCTGAGTCGCTCGTTCATACCTGAAAGCTCCTTTCACTTCCTAGTTGGATTTCAACGGACGGCAGAATACCAAGAGAGTATCACTAGAATACCAGAGTGGCGCTGGTCATGTTGTTCTCCGAGACACGTTTGAGACGAGGTGGTCTCGGGCCCAGTCCAGCCTACTGAACAGCTCGGAGGTGCAGTTCAGACACATGATCAGAGGTGTTATGAGAATAGGCCAAAGTTTTACTATGAGAATAGACCAAATTTCAAGCCTTAAAAAAAGCGAGCTTTAGAAAAAAAGAATTCAAACATTACAAAAAAACTAGTTTGGAAAGTGAATAAAATGACCGGTTTCGAAAAAGGTTACTATTCTTTTCACTTAAAAATGTTTTCGAAGACCTAAACCAAGGGATACATCAGAACGTGTATACATACAAAGTACCAGTTCCTGTAACCAGCGTCGCAAAGAAACCAAGCTTTGTTTACAAAATGATTAAAAGCATGAACGCAGGCCATTAAAGCACATGCAAAAAAGTTCGTGAGCTAAAAAGCAGCATGATAATAATACTGAAGCTTCATTTCAACCCTAACGAATAAAGTTCATATGTGGGTAGAGTTTTAAACAAGAGGCAACTTCTTCGCAAGAAGTCTTCATCACGGTTGGCTACGATAAGAAAAATGAACAAAGAAAGAAATTAGGTAAGGCCATTACGATAGAGAAAGCACAAAAACACTTTCATTGAAACCGTCTAAAAGTGTAGATGAAGAGGCTCAAGTGGAGCATAGGGAAAATACTAAAAAAATCCTTTAGTAAGAAGGCATTAGACTGAAAAATTTTGTCGATGCAAAGCAGGGAAAATCATCCAAGGGTTCGTGATTCAAAGAGACCACGTTAGGAATAAAGCATTCAACACGACGGAAATAATCAACTGATAAATCTCGAAAAACCAGGGATTTTTCGACAACTGATCAAAAAAGGGCGAGTCAAATTCGCCACAAATGTCATAAAATCTTTCCTAGGCTGGATATACGAGTATTCTTAGGTTGAATACAATTTAAGGAGTGAAATTATCACTGTGAAGCAGATGAGAACGTAAAATTTAGGAGAATGGGGATGAAATTAAAGGAATAAAGGTAACATGAGCTAAAAATTACTGAATCCTTATTGAACCACCGTAGGTAGTGGGTCTTTTCTGGTGAAAAAGGTAGGTAGTGAGACATCTTCACTAACATCAGCAATTCTGTTCGCCTAGAAGTCAAAGCTCTGTGAACGCCGAGTGGAGGAGGAAGCTCACCGGATAATCCTTTGATCTGTGGGTTGTGTTTGAACTGATTTTCAACAATCAATTATGGTGACTAAAAATCTCATCGCAAACCTATGGCATTAGTGTTGGTCATTCTGAATTATCGTGTCTCAGATCAATTTATCGAGTGTTAGAGGGAAGGTATGGTGCAGTATTCATTATATGTATTAAATTAATATGGTGTTTGTAGTTACGTTGCATAAGCTAATGGGGCTCTCACATGACCGGCCTGTCGTAGACTGAAGGTAAATGATAGGGTATTTAATTTCTTTGACGATGTGTGCAATGGTTTTAAAAGGTTCAGTAATGTATAAATTGAATGTGTGCTGGGATATCATACACCCAAACTAAGATCAGGAGAAGAAGTCAGATGTGAAGAATACTCGAAGAATTAGCAAGAGGCGACCTACGGAAGTAATGCGTCAATACCACATGGGTGAGTACTGAACCTTTCAATAAATATTTCTTCCAGACAGCGTATAATTACAGGTTAGCTTTGTCATATGCACCTTGTTTTAAGTTATACTTAATATCATATGTGTTTATTGTAGAAAGAAGTGTCAACACCTTCTGTGTGAGCCGGGGTGTTAGTCTTAGAGTGATTACTCACAATCGATTAAGGTAAATGTTTCTAGAGATTAAAGTTGAACACGTTGTGTTACCCTGTTAGTCCACGGGGTTTAGCAGACAAGGTTGCGGTCGGCTGAGTTCAAAGGGGTCATTAAATTTATTTCTTGCCACAGGCATGTCACATGCACAAATTAACAGCACTACCAATATCCCAGAACCCATCTCGAGACTGAGGCACAGTCGAGGCACATGACAAGACGCATCTAGGCAGCTGTGGTGGGCAGTAAGAGATTGATGTCATCCTGAATATAATGGTTCTGATATAACTACTCTGCAGCACATCACCAGCATCTACAAAGACCAGAGTTCCTGAGAATAATTTGTTCAGTAGTGTATAAAAATAAAAATCGTCACAGATTCTGAGTGCAATGTTGTGGAGAATTTGACAACCATAACCCCGAGTTCTGATGTTTGCTGATCTCCAATGTCACTCATGACTATTGTGTTCCAGGTTAGTGATTTTGTACACATGCCAGTATTACACGATATGCCTTCAGCACCACCAATAAACAAAGTGCATACCTTGAATGCAGGAACAGAAGACCTACAATACATGCACTCACGAAGTCGTGAGATTGACATTTTTTACAAATGCTTACCGGATCCCGCAGACGTTTTGATTCGAATTGTAGCGCAGTTGCTACATTTCTTCCGATCAAATGAACGTAAATATTTCAATACAATCATAAAGGTGTAAGAACTAAATTTTGCTATAATTTTTGTCCAATTAGGGGTTTTTACTTGAAAATTTTGAGTAAATGTGCACAAGGATAATTATTTCAGAAAACTCTCAACTGGATCAATTATTCCTTTCCAGCCTACGCCTTCCTGGTAGACAAAGAGTTTTTCTTACAGTTACAACGATTTTCACCACAAAACCCGGTGAATTGTTACTTGACAGAGAATGGAGTAAAGTTTAGCACTCCGAGTGGCACAGATCGCGATGCCAAAAACAGAGATCCTTGCACACATTTCTACGAGAAGAAAAGGTGAGTGGGTTAGGTGGTTCAGGAATAGCACTCCTGCAGCAGGTGGTACAGGAACAGCACTCCTGCAGCAGGTGGTACAGGAACAGCACTCCTGCAGCAGATGGTTCAGGAACAGCACTCCTGCAGCAGGTGGTTCAGGAGACGAGGAAGTCTCACAGGTACACCAGTCTCATCAGGTGCGTCTCACAGTATGGACCACAACGCGATAAACTTGAGACAAATTAAGCGTACTGTCCACTCTAGGCACAATTAAAGATGACTTGTTAGTGAAAAATTTCACTAATAGTCATCTCTGTCACGATAGACAACTGCAGCACTTCTTGCATAAAGGACAACTGCAGTTCTTTTTGCCTAACAGTCAACTGCAAGAATTGAATTGACTGAAAAGCAACTGTAAGACTTTTTCATATAAAACAACTGAAAATTTTGTTTCTTAAATGATGACACTGCAAAACTTTCTACAAGTAGGACGTATGTAAGATTTGTCAAGCCCAACAAACCATAAAACTTTTATCGTTTGGGGAAATAAGTAAATTCACTAAACAAACTGAGCCAATTGGTCAGAACTGAAACTCCTTGTTAATTCTCTTTTCCGAGGAGACAGGAAGAGAGGAAAACTAAGCTCAGTCTATCATCAGGAGTAGAAGCATCAGCTGCCCCTCACCTAGGCACTAACGCATCCCTCTCACACAAGTGCCACACACCAACACATCTCTCTCACACAAGTGCCACACACCAACACATCCCTCTCACACAAGTGCCACATACCAACACATCTCTCTCACACAAGTGCCACACACCAACACATCTCTCTCACACTAGTGCGACACAACCACCAGCGATGAACAGCGCCCCATTAGACAACACAATTACGACCCTGCATTGTGCAATGGTGACAACAGTGCACTGTTGAGGTAGTTGCAGCAGCGTTGAGCTCTTACGAAACTGCTTGGGTGGTTAAGTAATTACCACGACTTGGTCTTGTACGATAACATCATGAATGGCACTTATAACTGACACTGTCGAGGTGACGTATAATCATTTTGTGTTACAGTGTGGATGCCATACAGATTTATATTGTACAGATGAACGACCGACTCATGTTATTTAGAAACACATCACTAACTTGACGAACACCAAAAATGTTAGCATCAAAATTTATTTCTAAAGTAAAACAAAATGCCCACGGTTGCGACTACTCATCGTATCAACGTCTGCTTGCTAATGCCTAGAAAAATAGTATTTAAAAACATGCATCTAATCCTCTAACGTAAGAATGATTGATGCTGCTTTATAAAACTTTATGGCATTAATCAATAGGTCATATTAACTCATAAAAAAGGAACAGCTGAACATATAAAAAGCCCACCAATCTTGAATACATATAACAACCGCACGTGCTGATATGTAGGCGGGAAATCCTGTTTTATCGACAGCAGTAAAACCTTCAAGCTACGCAAAAACTGCGTCGTTCTCAGTGAGAATTGACTGCCTTGTACCATAACTAATTCACGCATCCTCTGATAACTAACGGACGTTGATTCGACGATTTTCCTTTACAGTTGTAAACACATCTGCAATGTTTTTTACTCCCTGCGTGTCCTCCAGAACATTTGACTGTCGACACTCTTTACACCATTTTGGAAACGAGTTCTACACTCCTCTCCACACTTTTTGCAACTTTACGTAGGTTTCATCACAAAGCTCGTCTTTAGAGTACGTCACTCTTAGTAAGCTCTTCTGCGGCGGACTGAATAATTTGATTTTAACGCACGTGTTTGGCGCGCAGCAACGCACGTTTTCTGAATAAAAAGCAAACAGAAAGCCTCTATAACGAATTAAAACCGAAAAAAAACCGGTCACGTTGCGGATGCAATATACCGTGCGTCGGTGTGCACTTACGTTTTCATGACGAGACAACACTGTAGGTACAGAGGGTGGTGAAGTTATCTCACATAGGTGTGGCTTTAATGCAAGCCAAATAAAGTAAAGAACAAAAAACATGTTCTTATTTTCGGAATTTACTGGTAATATTTTTTCTTAAGAATTTTTGCTTCGCAGACACATTTTTTATTATTCAGAAAATTTTGTTCTAATTAAACCTACAAATACGACATCCTTTTAGCGCACCCTGTACGAGACATCAAAGTTTGCAAGACACAGCTTCGCTAGGACTTGAATAACTACGTATTAACACCACAAAGTCATGATAACAATTAAACTCCAATTATTAATACTTGACACGCATGCTTCTTCAATAACTATGTGCATTATCACACAAAACACTGAGCCTGTATTACGTAAAAAGCGGCAGTGACAGCAGGACACACACAACATTTAGGCATTGCAAGGATAGTAGTGGACCTTCTCCTCTTTGTATTCTCTATGCAAGTTATTCACTGAATTATTCCCTCTTTATTATCTACTAGTATACCCAGCCGTCAAATATGACGGCAGAGATTTTATGATAATACCCGTGCCATCATCAAAAATGATGGCAAATACTGTTGGAAAGAAAATGAATAAAATTACATATAAGAATGCAATGCAATATATTTAGTTTTTTATATATTTACAGAGGACAAACGTTTTAATTGAGTATTTCTTTAATGACATCATTCCTAGTGAAAACTAAGACACTTAGTTTTCTACTGCTGCAATTGACTCTGCAATTCGTGTCATATTCGGATACAATATACCCGAATCATAGGGCAATACCCCGCCGAACTCGGTATCCACGATACGGACTCCAGTATATAAGGCTCTGGATCTCTCTAATTTTTTTGAAAGTGACACGAAACATAAATAAATATATAAATAAATAAATATGTAAACACACGACGGTCATTCTTAGTATTAGATTAGATTAGATTGCACTGCATGTGACTTAGTTCATGAGGTGACTGTCCATGCCAGCATAATTTACTTCTAAAATAATGGTTTGTCCTACTATTGAACGGGACAGACTTAAGACCGTATTTAGTGAAACCTTCTTTTTCGGATATCAAGTTTAACTACACACACAGTTATACTGTCATACACAAATATGGTGACGCTAAACAAAACCAGACAATCACACCTATATATACACAGGTAATCTTACCTATATACAGAGAGAATCACACCTACATGTATACACAGGGAATCACACCTACACACACACACACACACACACACACACACACACACACACACACACACACACAATGGAATACAAGGGAAATAATAGCGCATTACAGGAGTGTCGTGGCTGTGACGTGTACAGGGCACTCGCATGGAGGATGTAAAATTTCTCCGTGAAAATTACCTCGCCAAATTACAAGAAAAATGAATCCTTAAGTACAAATAATTTAATAGAAATAATTAATTAGTTTGCACTTGATAATAAATGTATAGTAAGTGCAATGAAGTAGCTAGGAATGTTCAGTATGACGCTGCATTCCATTAGTGCTCCCAGTCGTCTGCTCTCCAGGTCTCCTCAGCTATACAATGAATCCGACACAAGAACAAGCTATGTAGAAAAAGAAAGAAACTTTACTTCCAATCAAGTATGCAGTACACATACATCACATTTTCCAATTCTTAATACTAACATCTTAAGACTAGTGATGATGCTTCCAGCAACTTTTTCTGTCCTCCTGTGTTGTGACTTGAGGTACAGACTCGTAGAGACATGAAGGAATAAACTGGAAGCTTGAAGAAATAATCGAGTTAGTCACTCAATTTTCCTGACCCGTACCTTATACGCAGAAAAAAATCGAGTGCTGCATGAGGATTCGAACCAGAGACCTATGCACAAGCATAGTCCGTAAATCACTCGCCTACAATGCACGCTAGAGGTGTAGAATAGAATAGAATAGAATGCGGCTATAGGAATGAACCTTCGGGCCCATTCTTGGGTCGGATAATTACTTCGATAATTATTCGGTTGTTTACCCAAGTCCCATGCCGTATTTCTAGCCTCGTCAACCATGTCGGCAGCGGGATAAAGTAATTAAGTAGTGCAAGGTAAAGAGGGAGATGTGATCAGATGAGCTTAATGGTTCATGCAGATTCGAGAAAAATAAATTAACTAGCCTGAACACCTTTTAAATGGGGTTTAAAAATATAAGAATCGTCAAAAACGATTCAGTTCTAAATTAAATGAATCAGCAGAGAAATCCATTTGAATGAATTTACTACTTGCGTCATTCGAGAAAATGTGAAGCCTGTACACCCACGGCATGTGGCAACAATTGTAATGTGAAAATTGAGAGTGTTCTAATAAATACGAGGCATGAGAACGATCAACAAAGAAAACTAATGCACAACAAAGCGATAGAAATAAAAACAATAAAACAGTAGAGGAACGAAAATTACAGCACCAACTACCACGAGAAGAAAGTTGTCTGTGTAAGAGTCAGCCTGCCAAGGTCGACTGAGCTACGAAACACATCTCAGTCGTGTCAGATTCTCCATACGTCACACGATCTAGTGTGCGGGGGCGGGTGTCCGGTGATCACAGGCATAACCAAGATTTTGATGAGCATCGTTGTGAGCTAAGTCTCGGCGTTCTCTCGTTCTCTGTCGCATCTTTGACGGAATATCATGGAGAGAAAAAATCGTACATTATAATGGCTTTTATGTCCTCCATGGAATATGGTCACGAAGGAGTTGTCTTCACGCCCCATCCCCTTGCAGGGGGTCTATGTGTCCAAAATTAGGCTGCCACCTTCCAAGGCTCCCTTATATGCCTGAGCGATGTCTAAGCCCATAGAATCGTCATTTTCCCTTATAAGGCAATATATCATTTGAATAGCACACATGTAACAGCAACTAACGTCAGATAATCAGTTCACAGCAGCGTTTTTGCTACTGAATTACGGTTCACACGTGCCACCCATTCAAGCAGGTGCCTCTATCATCGTTGTAGCCCACAAGAAGCCTGAAGATCAGCAGCTGGTCCACGACGCACATAACAAAGCCATAATGGAACTGGCAACCAGCTGAGTAGGAAGGAGAGAAGGTGTGGGAGTTGGCATCATGGACACACTCCTACACACGTGTGTTACCACGCTCTTGCAAACCACGCAAGTAGCTATGTGCAGAGGCACAGTACTTAGCAAAATTCTGGACTCAATATTAAACAATTCTACATGTCGCACACGTGAAATCCAGGCTCTAAGTGAAACAACGTATGTCCTGCGCTCTCTCATTTTTCAGCTCGACCAGGAGTGAATGCACATACCAGAACTATGATACATAAGAAAATTCTCCTCCAACCCACCTTCCTGCTCGGGCGTTCGCAAGACAAATTACGATGCACAGAGTTCAGAGCTTCGATTACTAGAAGTTATACACGCAGTGTTGCAGCTGCGGTGCTCAAACTTTTGAAATCTGTTGGTTGACATTGCGGTTGAAAGATAGGCAGTTAGTTGGCCAACGTAGAGTAGATCAAATAAATATTCGGAATGGTATGAAAAAATCAAATAGAACAAGTTTTATGCCGTCGCATTCAGGAGAGCTAAGTAATGCTTACGCGAAAGAAAAGTAATGTCTACTCGCACGTTTACTGTAAAATTCAACGCATGGAAATGTGTAAAATGTGTGCATATAATACACGCACAATTTAAATAACATGAATTAATTTGACTAGAACGATATGAAATAAAACTTGAATTGTACAATTTTCGACAATATTCCTGCACTAATTTGAGCCTTTAATTGCAACATAATACCCGCGATGACCATTATTATTCAACCACAGTCAACTATCAGGGAAAAATTTTCTCGGATCATCATGCCAAGTGTAACTAATTAAACAATCTCCGAATTCAGAAAGCATATTCATTCGGAGTATGAAGTGGACACAGATGCATGAATCTTTGTGAGCAAGTACACGTCTCTGTACATTCTGTGCAATCCATAATTAGAAGTAGAAAGAGCGACCAATGGTCAGCAACAAGTCAAGGGCAGCTGCAAGAAGGAAAACAACCCCACCTGTTGGCTCTAAACTGAAGAGAATTAGACAAAAGTATCCACGAACAACTAGCAACGCATTCGTAGAAATTTGTCAGTAGGAGAAAGCGTCATACAGCAGTCAGTAACCAATAAAGTGATTGCAGTGCAGGGCATGGAGGTATCGCTGATAATGAAGGAGCACTTTGTAGCTCCCAAAAATTTTCCTATAAAAATGTTGAACCATATGACAATAATTGCAAAACAATAGCATGATTTAGTGAATACCCAACTCTTCTCACAAGCAGGACATACTACCAAAGTATAGTGTTGCATAGTCGACACAGGGGACCTTCATATCTTAAAAGAAATAACAAACTACCAAGAATACTATAAAATATTGCTAATTCATTCTCTTAACTCTGTCCTTTGACTCGAGATGAAAAGAAGTAAAGCGTTTGAGCAAGACAACCGCCCAAACACACATCAAGGCCAGCGACCATCTGACCTCACAAGCATTGCTTTATAGTTCTATGTAGAACGGTCCTTCCAGCTACAAAATGCGGCAACAAAACTTCCTTTTTCTAAAAGAACTTCCTTTGAAAAAAGAAAGTTATGTTGTCGCACTTCGTACTAGACTCGAGTTCAAAAAGCAAGTAAATATTAAGAGTTGAATGATACAAGTTGGAGGTGGGGCACCTTCAAGTTCACGCAGTTTATGAAAAGTATATTTAGAAAATTGAAAAATATGAAAAAACATTTTAATTTTTTTCATTTACTTCTTAGTACAACTGACACGTTTGAAAGCTGATCCAGTCAACAAAAATATGCCAACAAATGCTAACAATTTCCATGACAGGTTTGAAATAAAATTCTCGTAGAAAGTCATTAGTTATTTGGCCTACTGACTCGAACGTTGAGTCAGAAAATGAAATCATCTCCGAGTACGACATGACGCGGAACGCATTTTAACCCTTTCGGTACTGACGGCATCTCTGGTAGCCGCAGTCATTTTTCGCCTATTAAGATGCAGAACAACACGTGTGTCTGTGCAAACGCTGGTAGGGCAGTGCAAGCTACAGTTTGATCAGGACAATGCAGTGACCGTAAAACATCACAAAGCATCTTTTTTTAAATTTGATTTTAAATATGTTGAAAAGGTTCTGATATTTGCATCATGGTACCGAAAGGGTTAAAAGTGTTTGCTGCAGTGAACAGGCAACTTGACTGCTGTGCTAACGTAAGCGCTTTAACATCTACTTGCTGTAAAGGATTTTTGTTGCAGCACCACTGCAAACAGCTGAAATCGTCAATTGTATGATAGTTGGCGAGGTCCTTCTTAGTACAAGTTCAAGTGGCGATGTGTGGTACACAGAATGTGTAGTACATAAGATGTGTAGTGCAAAATATGTGTTTGTGAACAAACAGAGCAATACGTATAGAACACCCTGAGTATGTTCACCTTTTAAATTCTATGTGCAAAATGTATGTGAATTTTGAAACACTTTTCAATCCTAAAGTTTATAGAAGGTGAAATTTTCTCTACTCAAGTACCAAGTATCTTAGAATGAAAATGTACACGAATAAAATGTCCAATGACTTTGACCTTAACGAAATCAAGTCGAAATCACGTCTGGTAATTCTTTCACGATCATTTTAAATAGAAACGAAAACTTGCAGGTCCCTCAGCCCACAACGGATATTTACACGTAGATATGAGAACAAACTTCTGAGTTTACCAAGATGTATTATACATCATAGTCTTACAGTTAGTATCATAGACATTATTTAGTGAGTTAAAATTATTGATCGAGAGTAGAAGTTATTTTTATAAACAACTTGTTGGAGTTGATAATTAAAATTTTTAATCCAATTTTGTCATTGGTATACAAAATTGAATTCAAGTACCAAGTTTTAAAATTCTTAAGCCATTTGGTTTGCACGTGCACTTGAATGCCTTTACAGAAGTATGCAAAGGTGCAAATCCCCAAGCGTTTATTTTTCTGCGTTGGCTAGTTAAAATAATCGATACTTAGAATTTATACTCCCACCCCTAGTACATTGATAGGTTTTTATGCTAAGTACCACTTGCTCGAGTTGGGCAGGCAGCCAAAACTGCGAGACCACAGAGCAACGTGTTGGAAGAACAAAAAATCTATAGTAGAGCATGTGACGAGTCTGCATGAGACAAGGCAAAAATTTAGGTCGTTCGGTGAAAAACTTTTGAAAAGTAAAATAGGAATGCAAATGTCCAACAAAGGATATATGTAGTATTAAAATCTCAATAAACAATGGATGAATGCTAGATATGAGTGAAAGAATTCGAGAAAAGTGGAAGAAAATAATGAATGACAAACGGAAACCGGATGATGAAGACACGAGGCATAGAGAAGAAAGGAGTTTTGACTGAGCGCCAGGCGCGCAAGGGCGTCTGCTGCTGAGCGGCCTTGCTCGGGCCAACGGGCACAGGCTTGCCTGTCAATGGGATGCTTAGATGCCTTCTGCGTCAATATTAATTTCACGCAAATTTACTACTTATATTTAGCTTAGATCTTAACTTTAGCTTCCCGCAGTTGGTAAAACCGACATTTACTTAAGACCGAAGTTTCAGGTACAACCTCTTCGTAAGACCGGCATTAAATTCACTTGATGCCAGAGTTGACCTGCAAAATCTTCTTTGGACAAGTTTGACAGAAAGTTTAGCCCTAATTCATGCTTAAAATATCGAGCTAAACTCCACACATCGCGCAACGAACACCAAAATTAGTGTGAGTATAAGTTTGACGCAGTATTTTTGAAGCAATACCGAACACGTCAGAAATTAAGCCTATAAATACTGCCAAAAATTAAAGACAATGAAAATGAGCTAAAACATATAGTTACTTATAAAGGATCCTTTGTAATATATTAACCTCTACAAGTCCCATGTAATAACTATAGCAATTCTCAAAACCTTCGTAACATTGAAGTTCATTCACTGCTTCTATTTTGGTATATTTACTAAAAAATGTTCAGCTGATTTGTAAACTGAAACAAACTAACGTGCAGAATGAAAAACAGTGTCAGCGCCTCGAACCGTCTGGCAGCTATGTTAAAAAATTTAAATGACTGCAATCGACGGCATAATTGTCCTTTCTCTGCATTCAAAATTATGCGTCAGGTCTGAAATTTAATGAAAACCGAGCTACTACGCAGTTAAAAGCTGGTTGTGATTCCAAAAACTTCTAACTAACGACATCTGGGATTATCAACGCTGGTCTCCAGCAACACCTTCAAACGTTGAGAAACACAGGAGGTTTTGACTCCATGTTCCATAGAATACTATCATACTCAATTTTTTACCATCCTTAGTTCTATTTTTTATATTTTTACCTCGTTCTATTACTTAATTCGTGGCTAATGTGGAAAAGATGATTTATTAAAGAAGGAACACAAGTCAGTCACTCGACATATAATTCACAACTATTGATCACTGAACGGCTCAAAACTACTCGAGTTCGGGCAGCATAAGAGTGGAACAGCACTCAGCACATGTGTACATCAAGCCAGCTGACTGGATCGAACGTTCACAACCCTGGCTGCTGTATCGCGTACAGCTTTCGCAGAAGCTATTATACACAACATTGTATTAGACAAGCGTAATATATTCAACATAGCTATTTAAAAATAGCTTCTTTTTATTTTTATTTTAAGAAAATTAAAATGTAAAATAAAAACGTGCAAGTCTGAGTCGATAGCACGAGTACCAGCGTCATTTGAAGGCAAGTAGTCACACATCAACACCACCTACCAATGCATGTTAAGCAAATGACCAATACATACTCGCAAAATAAAAGTGAATACAGAAATTAAAGGCCCACCGTAAAGTGGGTTGTGGGTGAGGATTTTTGATGATTTCATTAATGGCACTCTAGTACCATCTTGTACCGTACAACTGAGTACCACATTATACCGCATAATTGAGTACTACATTGTACCGTACAACTGAGTTCTACATTGTACCGTATAACAGAGTACGACATTGTACCACGCAATTGAGTACTACATTATACCGTACAACTGAGTACCACATTGTACCATACAACAGAGTACCACATT
This sequence comes from Trinorchestia longiramus, assembly GCA_006783055.1. Lineage (NCBI taxonomy): Eukaryota > Metazoa > Arthropoda > Malacostraca > Amphipoda > Talitridae > Trinorchestia > Trinorchestia longiramus. The sequence continues at coordinate 25,420 of VCRD01006495.1, forward strand.
ATACCGCACAATTGAGTACTACATCATACCGTACAACTGAGTACCACATTGTACCGTACAACAGAGTACCACATTATACCGCACAATTGAGTACTACATTATACCGTATAACAGAGTACTACATTGTACCGTAAATCATTGTACTACATAAAGCATTACATCGGTGTACAACACTGCACAGCCTACAAGTGCTCTGTATTGCACCTGAAGGGTGGGGTATAATTTCTGTTACATTTTTTTAAACCAATTGTAATAATTATGATTTCACGAATATTACACAATGTAATTTTATAAAATTAATTTTCAAGAATATACCTAATTTTTCCAGAACAATTAGCCATTACCTATTGACAATGTCCGTTGAATTGATGGGAAAGTTCAGCGTAAAGAAGCATGAAAATGGACTGAGTCCATCCAAAAATTCATACTAGAGTGAAACCTCAAAATCAACAAAATGTTGATAAAAAGAACAAGTGAAGCATGCTCTACTCTTTACCAGAGTATCAAAGTTCAAAAGTCAAAATTGAATACATGCCGGGAGAAAATACCCTTAGACGTAGTTCGCGCGGCAATTAAAGACTTTCCTAAAGGACTTCGCAAGTAGCGAGGGCAAAAGGAAAGCATTTTGAATTTTTTTGTAGTCGTGGATTAGTAAATCATTTACTATTTGTTGATGCCAGACCTTGAAATAAATGTTCTTTTTCAGGAAAAAAATAATTTTCGTTTTGTTACAGTATTAATGCCCCACCCTGTAATTCAAGATACTGTGAAGTGTATCAGTGTAATGGATGGTACAGAAATGTCTTGCGGTAAGAAGTAGGCTTAGTCAAAGAAGAAGCGTATTGTGCAGCGATGCATTGTCTACTGTAACAGTGCACTGTAAATTACAACCAGCGCACTGCAATGCAGTGCAGTGCACTGCAGTGCAGTACAGTGAACTGTCTTGCCGGTCGCGGCTTATTTTAGGGTTGCCGGTTGGAGCTTTGCCACAGCAGCTGTAGCATGCAGCTCTACAGCAGCTGTAGCATGCAGCTCTATAACAGCTGTGTAGCAACTCTATAGCAACTGTGTGCCAGCTCTATAGCATCTGTTTTACAGTTGTGTAGCAGTTCTCAGCCAGCTGTGTGTAGTAACTCTGTAGCAGCAGTACATCTACTGCAAAGCATAACGTCAAA
>VCRD01006496.1:7975-23001 GCA_006783055.1 Trinorchestia longiramus
TCACATTCAGCCCCAACTCCCGAAACATGGCCGCACGTCTGACATCAAGGGCAATAGCCCAGATCAATGCCTTTGAAAGGAAATGAAAGATACAAACAAACGCAAACAAATTCAAACTTATAGCCATCAGCCGCCGCAATAAATATCAAGTGCGCGTAGACGACACCCCCCTCCCGTACGATAAATCAGGCAAAGTCTTAGGTCTCCACCTCAGTAGCCAAGGTTACACCTCCCACATCACACAGAGGAAAGCAATAGCACAAAATAACCTCTCTCGTTTATACCGTTTTAAACACATGCACCCAGACTCAAAAAGGAAGCTCTACCTGGCCTACGTACGATCAGCCCTCATCTACCCAGCCATCCCACTTCACACACTATCACCATCCTCCATCTCAAAACTACAGAGCGTACAAAACAAAGCTACACGATTCATCACAAACGCAGAATGGCACGACTTTAACACATCAGCTCAATTACACCGTCAAACCAAACTAACCCCCATCAACACCCTCCTACACGAACACGCCAAAAAAATATGAACTAACATTGAACAAATGCACCCACAACTATACCTACACCTCACATTCCCACAAGAAACTAGACAAATACCACACAGAGCTTTCCCAAGCTCGAAAACAAAAATACTCGGCCCCCCTCCAACGCCCAAATACACATGACACCCCACAACACCACACCTAGCATCAATTCCCCTCTAGACAACCCTTTATAAAGACCACCTACAAGAACAAACCCCAATGACAAACCCCCACCACTCAATACATGTGCGCAGAGCGCTCATTTCTATTCCCCTCCTAGTATCCCCTTCCATTTCACCCCTTTACTTAGGTACACCCTGTGCCAAACTCTCTCTCAAATCTTTCCTATTGGTACCGACCGACCTGTACGAAGGGACTCTCTACAAAGCGCCTCAGGGGGCTCGTGTGAGAATGGAATTAAGAAGCCTCTTAACTACGGATTTGGTGAGTCTCAGAGTGGAATATTTGTATCAACACACTGCAGAGTCAGCATGTCCGAAGCAAGAGCATGTTGTGGGTTTAGTTTCGAAGCTAAGTGAACTATATTTTTATGAACTCACTGCATGTGTCTCTTTTAATACTACTAGGCTTAGGGCAATTTAAAATACTTTTCTTCTCTGTTTAATTTTAATTTTTCGGACCTCACATTACTGAGTATCACTTCCCAGTCCGAATTTTGTCGTCTAACCGGCGCTTATTTTTGTCGGAATTGACTGGTACTTATGGTCTGTTTCTCACGATAAACCGATGGTATAGCGTCGGAATTAGTGTCGCAAATGACCGTCGGATCACTGTTAATTTACCGCTCGTTAGCGTAAGTTTTTCACGAAGTTAGACAATAATAACTGGTTAATAACCGGACATTTTTAACATCGGACTGCAGATAAATTATCATCGGGATTTTGAGGCTATTATCGGAAAAATGACTATTTATCATCGGTTTATGATCTGAATTGTCTTGCTATTTCTACGATAAATTCGCCGCTATAACAGCTCTTTACCAAAACTTTCAAAATCAGTGAAGCAATTTTTCTCATAAATTGCGAGTTACTCCCGGTAACAATAGGCAGCACTTTGAGAAACGAATCTGTTCAATCCACGAAAATTTGAGGACAGCGAATAAATTCCGGAAATTACTCCTCAAAATTCAATGAATTTTATGAGTAATGTTTATAACTTTAGCATTATCTTACGATTTACAATAATTGAACCGAATAATTTTACAGGGTGTGGTCTATTATCAAAGGTAATAGTGGGCGAGTATTAGGAATTGCTACGATGCTGATAAATGTTTCAGTGAAGAGCGCTTAACCCATTCCATTCGGTTGTCCTAAATATAGTTCCTCCAAATTTTGGTCCCAGTTAGCGGTTGTACTATGCATAGTTCATTACATATTTTTGTTATTGCAATCAAGCAGCGGTAACTAAGCATACTGTCAACTGTTGTTGATGATATCATGAACCTTAATGTATATTATTACATCAGTATAATAAGAAACTCGCCCGTCCATTAACCATTGTATAAAAAAGAAAACTGCTAGATTTGTTTGTGTCCAAGTTCAAGTCGAATTACATTCTAGAAAAAAAACATTAGTATAGACAAATCTATCTTACTCTGAAAAGACAGGCTAAGATGGAAAAGATACATACCTCTCAAGAGAGCAAAATTCGGGATGGAATCATTTATGCATGCTGAATCCGCTACGGGCTATGTTTGGAATATGATGATATACTCCAGCCATATGTTTCTGTTTATTGCTGATACAAACTATCGGCTTCATAGTTTTTTTTCCAGCTACAGTCATTTTTTTCATCCTATGGTCATAAATAGTACTCATCATATACATGTCTTTTTTGTCCTACCATTTCAAATGCATAATTTTCCCTTCAAATTGTTGAACTGTCTCTCCTTTCTTCAACTTCTTGTTGCGAACCACAGGAGACAGATTTTTTTCGGCTACATCGTACTCTACTAACAGCACAGGGAAAGAAACCCACACAGGGAAAGAAACCCACTACCTTATTACAACAGAGAATGTAGCTGAAAACATAACAAAGCCTTCCTAAGTAGTTTTGCATTCATTAAAGCCTTTGCTGAACCAAGGGTGCTGTCTTGGCATCGACAATATTATTTATTATACTTCGCCGGAGCTGTACGCTATATTGCTGAAAACAGTACTGATGCTGTTAGTAGAGTACGATGTAGCCGAAAAAAATCTGTCTCCTGTGGTTCGCAACAAGAAGTTGAAGAAAGGAGAGACAGTTCAACAATTTGAAGGGAAAATTATGCATTTGAAATGGTAGGACAAAAAAGACATGTATATGATGAGTACTATTTATGACCATAGGATGAAAAAAATGACTGTAGCTGGAAAAAAAACTATGAAGCCGATAGTTTGTATCAGCAATAAACAGAAACATATGGCTGGAGTGGATCTGATGGATCAAATCACATCAAGCGGTTCACTCGTCAGGAAATGAGTGAAAAAGTACTACAAGAAAATTGTTTTCAGACCGTTTGAAATATGCAAACAAAACTGTCATTGCATATATAAAAAAATGGTGGCCATATAAAATTCGTCTTATTCAAGCTAAAACTTATAAATGAATTTCTCAAAAAACATCAAAACGATGTTTATTGGAAGCGTACACCTAGTGTTGTTAGTTAAGATTGTGGCCTCTCGCAGTTATCACGGAGACATTTCCCAACTGTAAATGTGAATGGAGATGGAAATGAGACCAAAAAGCAGAGAAGGTGCCGCTACTGTTCTCTTCGAAAGACAGTTAAAAAAATGTATACAACTGCAACATCTGTAAGATCCCATTATGCATAATACCGTGCTTTAAAGCATTTTACACTGTGGAATGTCTCCGTGTTGGAAATGAAGTATAATGCTGATGAATGCCAATATGAATGATTATTCACAGTATTAGTTTTTTCGAGGATATGCTATTTAACTATGTTGAAAATATGTTACATATTTTTTGATAATTTCGGTTGCAATTTTTGAAGGATATGATATTTGATCCTTTTTAAAAAAAACATGTATATGTATTTATATAATGAACTTTATTTTTGAAGTAAACTTTAAATATTATGAGTTGTTTCCAATAAAATCTTCCGTATAATCATTCATACACGTATAAAATAAAAAGCTTAATATGATTCCCGCAGGTATACACATCTTTCCCAAGTTGTTCAGCGGCGGGGACTAAACATAGTCTCTAACAAATCAATTTGATTCAGCAGTTGTACTTTATTTAGTTTGAAATATAGAAGATGGCAATTAGCGATGGTAACTATACATAGTTCATTAATAAATTGGTGGAGTTTGATAAGCCTCTTGCCGTTTGGAATGGGTTAAATTGTTATCATTCGTAGAAAACGGGACAATTACCATCATGAGTCGCACGATAAATTGTTATTTCAGAGGGCTACTAATCTGCATTGGAATTAAAAAAACAGGTATTCAACATGTATACTTACGTATATGTACTCCATTTGAATATGAAAATACACTCCTACAAAAAACATTTGGCACGTCAAGAATTTTACCGCAGGTTGCTGCTGAGATTTAAAACTACCAAGACTATCTATGTATATATCATATTATTACGCTTAAAACTAAGTTCGTGTGTAACGCTCCTCAGTATTATGAAGGCGCCGTAACTGGCGGTATCGTGTCTACGAAGATACTATATATCGTCGTATTTGCCCTTGTGGCTGGAGATCAAGAAGAACAATAATTATTTGACTTTGTGGCGAGAGATCAAGAAGAATAATTAGTAACTAATCAGTAAACGAGATTGTGAAAAGTACCAATAAATATTATCATCCCATTATTTATTAAGCTACTCACACTGCGTTCGCCCTTCACAATGGAGCGGAGGAGAGAATTAGCCAGAGAGAGACAAAGAAGATTTCGAGATAGACTAAGAACGGAAGAAAGGCAATCTATTCGAGATATGAACAGGAACTTTATGGTACGAAGAAGACAAAATATGAATGCCATGGATAGAGAGCATGAATTGGTGGAAGCTAGGAATAGAGCAGCTGAAAGAAGAGCTCGCATGACTCAAGAGGAAAGAGATGTTAACTTGAACGATTTAAGAAATAGTTACCAGGAAAGAAGAGCGAATATGAGCCAAGAAGAGATAATTGAGCATAATTCAAATACGAGTATAAGAGCACGAAACCAAGAACGAAGGCTGAACACAATTAAAATAAATGACGAACAATTTAATATAGGTCTCATGGATGGCATATGTCGCTTTTGTTCTAATTTTAGATTACAATAAGAGCTTTTAGATTTCAAAAATTTGATTCCAAATCACAGTAATTATTTTAGGAATCTTTCCATATCAAAGAATGCTTATAAAATACATTTCCTTCATACCTAACTTCATATGCTTGGAAGTGAGTTAATTATTGAAATCGTGTAATCTACACGGGTTTCTACTAGTTTTTATGAATCTTATTTAAAATTAACTAGAATAAAGGGCTCTTTCAGCAAACGATTCCTGGAAGATAATTTAATGGATTGCAAATCGAATTTGCACATTTCTGTTACAGGAGACAAGTTAAACTTGAATATATGTAAAGGACTACATAGGTCGAATTAATTGAAGAAATAAGACTTCATAGTATGAATAAGTTCTAAAATAAATAATTAGTTCAAGGCATATTATACGAGAGGCAGTCACGGAGAAACAGGCAGAAGAAACGAAAGAAAATCAAGTGGACCTTGATGAAATGTAGACTCCACGGTGAGCAAAGACGGCGGCAACTTTTCCGATTGAATCCATCGTTTTTTGAAGCCAGCCGAATCACTGCAATGACGCAGGAGCTCTTGAATCGCTGACGCCTTCTGCTTATTTTCACCATAGCCAACTGCAGCTAAAGCATCTAAAAAATTGGAATATATTCGTAATATTAAATGCACAACTGAAAAAATACAAATAAAATAACCATTTATCGACTAACGGTGCCCCAGCTTCCATCTTGTGCAGAACAAGCCAGGCTAGCTTTGCTTGGTGTGAACGCAATAGTTAATACCTCTGGGTACGGTCATATTCAGAGGACGCCACGTCGACAAACCTCGCTCTGAATACGACACTTAATAACGGTACCCTGAAGTTCAGCTGAGTGGTAAAGAGCTAATTATCATTTACTAGACAGATCACATGAAAATTCCACGGTTTAGATTTCACTAATTTGAAATTATTACAGAGATGAATGTAGTAAAGATTTACGACAAACTATTGTGATTTAAATTAATAATTTTTCACGAATATGTACAGAACTTCCATTCTGTATCTTATCTATCCATAACATGGCCGTGTAGGAGAAGATGGCTAATAACAGGAAAAAATGAAGTATTTTTATAATAATCCGGTTCCTTTAGTATCCACAATACAGTGCTTATAATACATAGATATCCGTTCTGATTTCAGTTTAAGAATTTTCTCCAGTGATAGATTGGAAGAAATGGGACAGACACACAGATACAGAACAGAAACAGATAGATAGAGATAGTGAGATAGAGATAGATAGAGAGAGAGAAAGTAATAGAGAGATAGGGAGAGAGAGATAGAGAGATAGAAAGAGAGATAGATATAAGAAAATATACCAAAATAAGTAACAAGTGTTCACGAACCTGATATGAACTGGCAGGTGGGCTGCTCCTTGACAAAGATTTTTGTCGTTGGCAAGGTTATTCCAATCCAAGTATGAAGCAGCAGGTATTACCGAGTCAGTCTCATAACTTTCAGCAGTGTACAGCTTCAGTTCAGCTCCTCTGAATGTACCTGAATACAAGCATGAAATATTATATCACGCAGTTTATACAAGTATAAGCAATTTTATTACTCAAGATATGCAAACCTACAGACCAATTCATTTATAATTCAACCCGTTCAAGTGGAAAAGAAAACGAAGTACGCATAAAAATTACATCAGAAGAAGAAACTACTTAAAGCACTTCGACGTGCCCCATGACTTTGCTATAACATCAAGCATTTGAACTGTTCACTTTCCTTTGTATTGGTCAAGAGATGCGAGATGCAGTACACCAATGAAGCAAAAGTTATCCTTATCAAAGAAAGTAGAGACAAGTGAAAAGTTTGATAAAATAATATTCCCATTCCGGAATGTGCCTCAGGCCGGCAGCTACATATATTAAGAAAGTTTATTGCCCAGCCACAGAACAAAATAATTTTAGTAATTACTGTTTCAGTTATTGGTTGCATGAACTTCTATTAAATTATTATCACTTTATTTACTTATACAATACAACATATTAGAAAATTCATATGATGCGTAGTTGAAGGAAAAGCAAGAGAGTCCTTACTTGACTCTGCAAGAATTTTCTTCACTCGTGTTATGGTCCGATTCTCTTCCGCTGTCGTGCTATTTTCACTTAAGGCATCTACGTCATCAACAGGAGGGTAGTTGCAATGAATTACTACATTTAATGTTTGTACCAAATGACTTCGCACAACTACATGAGTATTATTGATAGACTGCACTGCATCATAAGTCTTGAAGGATGACATTCTAAATTAAACACTAGAAAATAAAAAATAAACCTGATTGTTCGGTAAAGAACAATTGGGTTTATTTTATTATTGAAAGTTGAATGGGAGAGTCAATGAGATGAATACAGAGCTTAGTAAAACAGGGTTAAGAGAACTGAACCAGAGGGAAAGATGAGCGAAAAAAATTTGAAAATCCTATAAAAAATGGTCCACGTGGAATTAAAGAGTGGTGTAATTTCATACACGGTAACAACAGAGGTAGTGAAGTGTAAATCCATAAATTAATAGTTGATGAGTGCAAAATGAGTGATAGGGTACAAATGGTGAGAGCAGTTGTGTACTTTTGGGAAGACTGTGGTGGAATGAATGAGCGATTGAGAGGTGAAGGAAGAACCAGTACATATATCTTCAAATCGGGGAATATGAGTTATAAATAGAAGATGAAATTGTGTATGAAGAGATTGAAAAGTTTTAAAGAAAGGTAAAAAATAAGAATGCTAATAGTCCTGATGGAATTCTGTGGGAGTTCTATAATTATAATTGAGTATAATTGAGATGTTGAAATGTTTGTTTGATGAGGCATGGAGAAGGGAAAAATTACCAGATGAGGGGAACAAATGTAATGTAGTTTTACTGCACAAAAGCAGACATGGGAGCATGAAAGAAGAAAAAACTATAGACCTATTGCTCTGGCTGACCAGAAAAAATCTAAATGAAAGTTCAAAAGATTTGTGCTGTATTATCTTTGTTTGAAACTCCACTTGACTCAACGTCAATTGGATTATTCTAAGTTGACAAACTTGAAACAAAGTGCACAATCCCAATCTATAACTTGTCGATCTAAATGATACTTTTTCCTTTCAATTCTAAGTAAGTTGTTTTATCTCTTCTTCACAGGGTCAACCCCACTTAAATTGCTTTACTGCAATTTACAAAACTCCCCCTAAATTGCTTTACTGCAATTTACAAAACTCTACCTAAATTGCTTTAGTGCAGTTTAGGTGGAGTTGTCATTTAGGTAGTCAAAGTGCAATATCTGGAAATTAAATTGAAATATCTAAATAGCGGGTAATCACATGTTGGAATGAACAGGGTACGAACAAAGTTCTCGGACTTGCAAATAACAAAAAATGTAGTTATTGGAATAGAATAATAAAAAATAAAGTGAATAATATTTATTTACAGTCTACGCACATTCTGGCAGAATATTATTCAATATGCCCCCTCAAGCACGAATTGCACATTCAAGCCTGCCTCTAAAACTTTCTGCTGCGTTACACAAAATTTCTTGAAAAATTTTCTCCCATGTCTTTTCTAGTGAGGCTTTCAAAGTTTCAATTTTTACGAGATGTAGCACCGGCCTCAGATTAGAAAATTGACCAAACACAAAATTCCATTAGGTTGATATCAGGTGATGACAACAGCCACATTTCCTTGTTCCAAAAACTTGGGAAATGATCTTCACACCACTTTTGTGTTTTGTTGGACGTGTGTGAGGGTGCGCCGTCCTGTTGGAAGATGAAGGATTTATTTTTGAAATGGTCTTTTGCTTCCTTAAATGCTGGAGTCAATACTTGTTTGATGTATGAATTTGTGTTAACTTTTGTTCCAGATTTCACAAAAATGAGAGAAAATTTACATGTTTTGAAAACGGCAGCCCACACCATGACGGAAGAAGTTTTTTGTAGCCTGACAACTGTTCTTACGGCATTTGGAATGTCTGTAGAAAATTTTCCCAAGACTATGTTAGTCTGGTAGTTAAACTTTGCCACAATAGTGATTTTCTCATCAGAAAATACACTGTCATCTATGGACGTGCCCTGCTAGAGGCTGTTCAGTAGGACTTTTGATCTTGCCATAAGGCAAGGAGGTCTGTCAGTTGCTGTCGCATTTACATCTTGAGTGGTGACAAGTTTAAGTCTTTTTTCACAATGTTTCCCATGGTTTTTTCACTCACATGCATTTCTCTTGCCATTTTCCTCATTGACCTCTTTGGGTTTCACCTCACTGACCTCTTTGGGTTGCTCTGACAGCTTCGATATTTTTGGGGTGCGAGAAGTTCGAGGGCAATCTTCAGTGGCTCCCAGTTCTTTATGCAGCCAGAGTGTGATGGACGAATGATTTCGGTGCTTCGAACAACTTGACAATTTTTGGTTTTGTCCTGCATTTGCGATGGAGGTCAATAATAGCTGCACGTTTTGCACTCATTTTTGACAGTTATGATGAGAAGTAGTTTAATATTTTGGGAACCCGAAAGATATGACATAAATTAACAATTACGAATGATCGTCTTTAAGATGTATAATTAGCATTTATATCATTTTATGGTAAAAATAAGTCCAAGGACGTAGTCCATATCTTGTAATTGAAGTATCTAAACTTCGAATTACAATGTTTGAGGTTCATAGTAAAAGAATTAAAATCCAAATTAGTTTATGTGAAGGTTAGGACTAATAATTTTTGCTATTTCGTTTGACATTGGGAAATACATACCCTAATCTCACCTGAAATGCTGTTTAAACTGGGGCTATCATGTATGTATATCCGTTGATTTCAAACTTTAAAACATAATCAGAAAAACAATTGTATTTATATCGTCTTTTTCCTATGCTCGGAACGCCAGAAAGATTAAGACGGTAAAGACCGGTCAATATCGTCGGCAAACATTTTACCGTCTGGTATTACCTACAATTACCGGTAATGACCGGTAATATACCTACCGTCAGAAATTCTTACTATAAACAACGAAATCCGATGATAATTACCGTTAAACCGACGATAAAATTCGGATTGGTTACATAATTCTAGACATAAAACACACCGTCAGAGTATGTGAGAATATCAAAAGGAAAAATATGAACACATCATGGAAGTTGAAATAATAATGAATGTCCACTCCGCCACACGAATCCGTAATGCACAATTTCTATTTTCTATTACTTAAAAATTGAGCAACAATCAATACATGATCTGGATGAACGGTATTATTTCAAAACATTGTAATGTTAAAGGACCCAATTGAAGTAATTCTTGTCCACGCAGTGCGTGATGGTGATGCAGTGCATGATGGTCATGTAGTACATGTCGGTCATGCGGTGTGTGATAGTCATGCAGTGTGTGATGGTCATGCTCTGTGTGATGGTCATGCAGTGCGTGATGGTCACGTGGTGCGTGATGGCGATCCAGTGTATGATGGTCATGTAGTGTGTGAGGGACATGCAGTGTGTGATAGTGATGCAGTGCGTGATGGTCATGCAGTGCGTGATGGTCATGCGGTGCGTGATGGTCATGCAGTGCGTGATAGTGATGCGGTGCGTGATGGTCATGCGGTGCGTGATGGTCATGCGGCAGAATGACCGTTAAAAGACTGATTGGATCATAACTGTGGCAGAAAAGAGTCCTGAGAAATAAGATGTTTCGCCGAAACAAAAATAAATTATTTTGTACAAGAGTTTCACTCTGCGGCAACATTTCACACGAAACACTTCAGAAACTAAGAGCATTTTTAAAAACACAAACAAAATCCTGTTTTGGAAACATGAACATTTAGACAGAATTATGTAAAAAATTGAGGCCTCATGCTTTTAGTTCGTACTGGGGTAGCTGCTCCTGTCCCCCACTCTTGAGGGACGCCTGGGAGGGAGGGTTGAGGGAAGGGTGGAGGTGGTGACATGGCTGTGTGTATCTGCAGCCTTTTATCATTTCATCTGCTAATCATGCGTCCAAAATGGCACTGGGTGCTTAAGTTGCATTAGTACATTACAGCATCACATTTTTACAATGGAAAGATGGAAAAATAGTGTCAGCTAATATAGAAAGTTTTGATTTTACTATGAGTTGAAGGTAAGGAGGGAGTTTTATTGGATACCCAGCTATAAAGAGCAGGATTATTGTAGAAGAACTGTGTGAGAATACAGCTTCGATTGTAGATGTCTAGAATGCAAAAAAATACAAAGGCAATTCATACCCAAAAACCAACATCCTGAAGGAGATGCCAGGAATGTCTTGAACTTCATGACATTACCGCCAAGAGCCTTATCACATAAAATACAAGCTAATTTCAAGTAGAGTACCATTTAGGACTCGCTAGATGGACCTTTTTGAACAATTTAGGCACAAGTAGAAGCGAATTGACTCAATCCGCAATCCAGTCTTTAGAAGTGTCACGAGTATCTGGATGCGCTTCCAACTTGTTGCCACTTTTACAGAAATTCCTTGAGATTTTAAAATTCTTTACTGATGCACTTCAGCGCGATCGAAGATTGCCCAACATATTGTTATAGTACATAAGACAGTATGTGTTGAACCTAACTCTTAACAATGACCGAGCATAATCAATCAATAATTATGCATAAATGTATTGAATTCACTTTTCTTATGTTGTTCTCAAGGATTCTTCAACGGCACCCTTGAACGTTCAGTGAGTCTTTGAACTTAGTGGTGAGTGGTTGTCAATGGTACAACGTATATCAGTCCTGGAAAGATCTTGCTTGGGGGTTTTCCGTTTGCGTTGAAAGGAACGCTTAGAAGTTCCTTGCTTATTTGATATTGATGTCCCTCTAGTGTTGATGGTTTAATTTTATTATTTCGATGGACAAGTGTTCAAAACCGGTATTTTATTTACTGCATTAAATAATGCCTCCAAGATGACTGTCTTTATATTTCTCCTCAGCTTAGCAATATAAATGCTTGTCGTTCTTACATACTTTTACAAACTCTGGTTCTTACAAATTAAAAGGACAAAATTTATTTCACTGCCCTCCTTTTTTGCATTTGTGCACAATTTCGATTAGCATCAGAGGTAGTACTGTTTTATTCAAGTGTAACACCGCAATATCTACTAAACATCTTCGTTAACTCTGCTAACTACAGTTTTTGCCCTATTTTATTTCTGACTTCCATTCTCTATCTTATCTACCGATAACATTGCTGTATAGGAGAAGAAGGCTAATAACGGGAAGAGCGGCATATTATATAGTAATCCGGCGCATGTAGTATCGTTAATACAAAGCTTATAATACATGTATATTCGTTTTGATATCAGTTAAAGTTATATTTTTCAGTAATACATTGTTAGAAATAGGACGGACACGCACATATAGGTATGGGTATGGGAATACACTATCTACTTATATAGTATGTCCCACAAAAAGCCGAACCCGTATGTCCGGAATCAGTAATGCCATCATAAGAATACCATGAGCATTTAATTTCACGAAAAATAATCCCTCAAAATTAATCCATAGTAAAGAGCATACAATAAGTATTACTGATACGGGAAAATAAATACTCGGTTCGAGTTTTTGTGGGACATACGGTAAAAGAGAGTGCATCTCCATCTCTCTCTCTATCTGTTTGTGTCCGTCCCATTGCATCTTATCTATTACTGAAGAAAAATTATGGAACTGAAATCAAATCGGTTGTACATGTATTACGAGCATTGTATTGTGGATGCCAAAGGCGCCAGATTATTAGAAAATACGCCATTTTTCCCATTATTAACCTCCTCCTGTTATTGGTAGATAAGGTACAGAATGGAAGTTCTGTATACTGTATATTCATGAAAACTACTCAGGTTTTGATTGTATCATGGATAACGCTGAAAAATGTATTTATATGATAGATCCTTAATGTTCTTACTTTAAAACCGTGGAATTCCCGCAAGTACAATCTAGGCCGTGTTTTCGGTAGATAATATATAGAATGAAAATTCTGTATATACGCATGGAAAGTATTAATTCAAAACAATAATTCATCGTAAATTTTTAATACATTCATCTGTATAATAATTTCAATTTAGTAAAGTCTAAACCGTGGAATTACTTCCATTCTCTATAGACATTTCGGCTATTGTGATAAGGTACAGAATGAAAGTTCTGTATACTGTATATTCATGAAAACTACTCAGGTTTTGATTGTATCATGGATAACGCTGAAAAATGTATTTATATGATAGATCCTTAATGTTCTTACTTTAAAACCGTGGAATTCCCGCAAGTACAATCTAGGCCGTGTTATCGGTAGATAATATATAGAATGAAAATTCTGTATATACGCATGGAAAGTATTAATTCAAAACAATAATTCATCGTAAAGTTTTAATACATTCATCTGTATAATAATTTCAATTTAGTAAAGTCTAAACCGTGGAATTTCTATGTGAATATCTAGTGTATTATATTAGTAGAGACTGCTATAGGCATGAAACAGGAACTGGGCTTACGTGAGCTGTGCTGATGATTGCTCTGCAACCTGGGTAGTAAGTAGTACACACTGTGGCCTCCTTCACCTTATAAGTATTGTGCTCGGCACGACTGTGGAGCTGAAACTTCATTCATTCGATTATGGAATAAAGTCTCAAACTGACTTTTGAAGTAATATCTCCCGGCTATTGTGTTCCCCCTCCACAGCCCTGATGCCGAGCCCTAATGCTCAGATCTTAATTAATACACATGCGCTGTTCATCAATGTAGTTGTGCGAGACTGCACTACTCCTCCATGAGCAATGCAGTCTTACATTGTGTGTTCACTGCAAGTAAATCATTAGTAGTGTTCTATGTGGAGGCAGGCGCCAGCTAGGCGCTTCTCGTCTTCTGGAGAACTGTGCCGGTTAACTGGAGATCTGTGCCGGTTAACTGGAGAACTGTGCCGGTTAACTGGAGATCTGTGCCGGTTAACTGGAAAACTGTGCCGGTTAACTGGAGATCTGTGCCGGTTAACTGGAGAACTGTGTCGGTTAACTGGAGATCTGTGCCGGTTAACTGGAAAACTGTGTCGGTTAACTGGAGAACTGTGTCGGTTAACTGGAGAACTGTGTCGGTTAACTGGAGAACTGTGTCGGTTAACTGGAGAACTGTGCCGGTTAACTAGAGAACTGTGTCGGTGTCTTCTGTCAAGTTTTGTGCGCCTTTTCCAAAAACTTTTAGAATTGTTCGTCAAATTCCATGTGATTTTAACCAACTATTGAGATGGAAGTATTTTTTTTGAGCGTATTAAACTAAATATTATGAAGTGAGAATTTAAAGCACAAGTTCCTCTCACAAGGTTTTTCATTCCGTCTGATACGTCGAGAGAAAGCTTGCAAATGTGCATCGGGATGATCAATTCAAATTTTTCCTCTTTTTCTACTGAATTCCCTTATTTTGCCATACGCTAGACATTTCGTTGACTTTTCTACGTGAGTGAGCTATGTTCTATAAACTTGTAACACTTATTCACAAGCAGAAGGAAAGGAAAGTATTGGCCAGGGCACGTATGACTTCAACATGCGCGGGTCCTGTAGATATCGCTAGACGCTCTTTTTGTGGCAATTCAATAAGTCAAGCTTCAGGTAGCAGAACTTCATCCCCGGAAACAAGGCTTAAAAAGTATAACTTGTGTTTTTCATAAACGAAAATATGCAATTTTTTCTCAATTTACTCACCGGTGAGTCACATGCCAGACAATATGACTGATTGTTCATGCAACAAATTGGTGAACAGGAGTGAGTCACACAGGATGTTCTTTAATTCAATGTACTGTTGAAGTGGGAGTAGTGTTGAGTCACATGATCACAGCAGGGTATCAGGAGTTAGTGGTGTCAGAGTTTAGTAACTTCAGATGTTTGTGTTTTCTTGTCATTCCGACTAACTTTAGAGGCAGTTTTGCGCTTCATTTCTTGAATGTTCTTTTCCTCCTCCTTCTGCACGGTAACTGGAATTTCCAAAGCTGGGTTAGTGACATGCACGGGGGAAACGAAACTCAAACTCAAATTTTAGGAATAAAACCTTCAAGTATTGGGAAAGTATTTGTATCTCTGGCTTACTTCTAGAGAAAATTGAGTTATTTGACCTTCTCACGTCCCTCTCATGTCCCTCTCATGTCCCTCTCACGTCCCTCTCACGTCCCTCTCACGTCCCTCTCACGTCCCTCTCACGTCCCTCTCACATCCGTCTCACGTCCTTCTCACGT
>VCRD01006500.1:11959-26581 GCA_006783055.1 Trinorchestia longiramus
ATTTATATGTAAATTCCTATCCTTCGGTGGACAAGAAATCAGAATATTGCAATACTTGTCACGTGTGCTTGCGTTGCAGCCAAACGACAGCTTTAATACAGAAGATACTGTCCTCGTACTATGGGTTGCAAATTTAGGAGCACTCGTATTTATGTCTCTAGCGTGAGGACGGTTAGTGTTCTATGAGACAGACATTGCAGGGCGGATTTAGTAATATCTTCAGCATGTCCTCGAACGAAGGTGTTCATCACACAACTGCCTGTGACTCAACATGCTTGGCATCGTGAGTTGATTATATGATACGTCTGAAAAATGAACGTGAAATGTTTAAATGTAAGAATTTGCCAATAGAACATTGGGCACTTAGTATTTTAGAACATTTAGAACGTCCACAACGGTTTGACCCTTTTTAATGTTAGCGGGAATTTTCCAGAAAGAGAAGGTGCTGTGAATTTTTCATTTTCATATGAGACAAGAAAGCTGAATTATTGCATTCAGTGTGTTTGATTAGTTGTTGTATTCATCGTTTAAAATCAGTGGGACAAATTAATGTACTCACTGGGTTTGTTATTATTCTAGTCGGCTTCATGGTTCGAAATTTTAATTGTAACATTCGAATATTACTGGACCTTCAGCAATATACAGAAATGATCCGGAATCTTCAGAAATGTTCAAGAATGAAGCACAATAACACTTTCATATCCATTTTACACTTCGTGAGGTATGTCAAGGTTTACCTATATAAATTTTACATGGAATGATGAAATAAAGTATTTGTTTTCGCACCCTCCGAGTATCATGCAGGTCGAAAATATTTCTGTCCAGTCACGGTGGCGGCACCGAAATCTTTCTTGTTGCTGCAAGTTTCAAGGAAAATAAATTTTAGTCTCAAGGTTGCAGGATATTTTTCATCCAAGATGCTGAAAATTTCTGAACGTTTGTACTACACCAAAAAATAAATTGTCACTTAAAAACTCCATGCATAATTTGTGAGCTTAATATAATAGTCTGATGAAAGTTAATAATAGACTAAGAATACACTCAGGAAAATCCATTCCCTAAAAACTACAATATAAATACGAAGAATCTTCAATATGGAATTTGACCCAAATGTAAAATAGTCGAATAACATTGGAGAATTTTTGAGAAATGTGTATCTTAAATTATGAAATAAATCATTTATCAGCTAAGTTTGTGATTCTAAAAGCGCAAGCTCACGTAGTCAATTGTTATGAATGCAGAAAACACGAATTATACATTAATTTCATTCAGATTAATTACCAAAAATTTTTTTTTACTGTAGACAAGCGTCAACAGCATTCGGTAGAAGTCGATTCCACAATATTTCAGCGGCATCGAGAGCCAAAAACTTTAAATCAGATCAAATTTGACTTTATGATCCACTTACGTTATGAAAAAGTAAAATAAAGTTTGACTCATATGTAAATTTGACTAAGCGTCTTCAAGTTTAATTTGAGGTCTCAAAAGTTGAATTCATGATACTTGGAGTTAAATCCTGGATGCTAGGGATCGGGTCCTGGATACCAAGGGTTAAAGACTGTGAACCCGAAGCAAAATCCTAGTTACCGATGATAGAATATATGGTACAGAGAATTGAATCTATAATGCAGGTTGTTGAATCCAGGATAAGTGGTGTTTAATCCTGGAGATCTGAATTTAAATCCGGGTTACTGATGACAGAATTTTTGATACCAGGAATTAAATCCAGGATACAGGGTGTTGAATTCAGGATAGCTGAAGTTAAATCGTTGTCACCGAGGACAGAATTCTTTATCCTGGTCACTGAATCCAGCGAACGGGTTGTTAATTAAATCCTGGACACAGGGGATTGAATCCAGGAGTTGAATCCTGGATACGGTTCTCACAAAAGCCCTTGCTCCAGTAGAGCGTGGACGCCAAGGACAGCTGTCGTCGCCTGTTTAGTTTCGCAATTTTCTAGCCGAGCTTCCGTCCGTTTGTTAACCCATTTACGCCGAGCGTGTTCATATGAACACAGTTGTTTTTGTACCCTCACAGTTTTTGTACCCTCTCGTGCCGAGCGTGTCCATATGATCACGCCTCATATTTCAAAAATTATATTTTATACAACTAAATGGATGTCATTTTTGTTTCTTTTACATCCATTTTACCCTTTATTGAAAGTTATAACAAATCTGAATACATTTCCTATTCTCGGCGTAAATGGGTTAATGAATGCAGGAGAGGTTTTCAGCGACGCCGGTGTTCAGTTTAATGGGTATTACTTTGCTTTTCATTTAGGTGTGCCAAGACAAAATTAGTTTATACTGAAGCGCGAATGTAATTCGAGTCTAGGGTTCCATGAGTGCTGGAATGTTTGTTGGCGAATGAAATCTTCTTTGCCTTAGGCAATACCGGACGACTTCGTTAAAATAAATCACTATAATCGGAGCTTATATATTTTTTTTGTGTTGTACCGTTAATTATCAGTTAGCTTAGGCAACGAAACTGAGATGAAGCTTCAGTATCATTAATGAAGATCTCATAAAGCTAGCATATTGATGTGCTTTTGTGCATAGTTGTCATACTGTACATATACTGTCCGCACACAAGCGTGCAACTTCACACGATGCTTACGTGTTAAGATGTCTTATGAATCACAGTATCGGTATTATGTACACTGACACCTGTATCGTTACCGTTACTGTACTTTCACAGCACTGGTACTTATAGTAATACTCTATCTCAGCAAGATGTACACTTTTCATTTACGTGTAATATTACAATTATATATGAATATGGTGCCATAACCTTACTATTCCAGCAGTTCAAGTACAAATACATTGACAGTAACGATGTTCATTTTACCATAACTGCTACTTTCTCTGTTATTTTACTGATATTATCACGAACGGTACGTGTCGCCAGGGTGTTAACTTAGTCATATCTGTGGGTAGTGCATGTTACAGGCAATTATGACTAGTGTGTGTGTGTGTGGTATAGATACAGATGGTAAATGATAACATATATTAGAAGTAATTCAAGAGGCTCGATGAGCCGCCCACTGGAGGATTTTTATCAGCTTCGTTAAAAGAACACATTTGTAAACTGAGATTATGTCATAATGATTACAAATATATCATATATTATATTACTACCAAGTTGTGTTTTATATCTTTGGCAGTCACAAAGTGATAGAACAATGGGCAGCAGCAACTTTTCAATGTCCGTTTTGAAAAAAAACGGACTTTTATGGAGTTTTTGCACAATGTTATTTTATTAAACATAAAACGAATTATTTTTCTGCTGTGCCAGGAGCTGTAATTAAGAATTCTGACTCTTTGGATTTTGCCAAGTGAATATGCTAATGATTCTGAAAAAAAAGTTTTATGTTTGATAAACTTCAACAAGTGACATCTTAACTTATTGTGATATTTCTGTTGCATATATCATTTTTCTTTTCAAAGCATTTAGCTTTTATCACTAGATAATGGAGACGCATATGCCATTAGCCTCATTCAAGAGATTTATGCAGAACGCAGACGCATCAAAATGTTTCGATATATTTTTAATTCTTGAGTTAAGCGACAGATGCGAGCAGGTGAGATAATGTGAATAACAACAGGAACAAATAACAATTAACTGAGATCTTATAACAAGTATTGATCTCAAACTTTGAAACGTTGGTGAGTTTTTGTCTCGGGACTGCAGTGATTGAGCTAAAGTAAAATGTGAACCATTTATTAACAATTTGATAATTCTTATATATGTACATATTAGTGAAATATTTTTATGAAATTTTTTTAGGCTGTTATCTGCTCTCTAGCGTCTTAATGTTGTTGCAATTAAGAAAATTAATCGAACTTAAGTTTAATCTCCCGTATCTTCAGCTCACACTTCAATGTTTGTGAAATACTAGAGCTTTATTTACTGCTGCAGTGCTTGTTGCAAGTGAATCTGCCAATTGATTTCTTCTGTAACTAGGCGTGTGTATTCCATAAAATAAATTTTCTAGTTGATTTCTTCTGAAACTATGCATGTATATTTCATACAACGAGCCTTCTTGTTAATTTATCCTCCTCCTCACCCATTCAACATGCATCAATGTTACTACCATGGTGTTTTCATAAACAACGTTTTCTGTGTGCTGCTCGTAGTCAGAAATCAGTAAAGACGCCTTTTGTAGCGCCTTGGTGCATTCATTTAGAGACCTGGGCGCGAGAAACAAGGCTGTTGGACACCTTCATTAATCCTGGCTTTGTTCCCTTGCTCGTATACAATTTACTTCGTTGTAGGATAGGCTCAAAGTATCAAGAGAAGATGCCAATTTTGCAGATTATGGCTCCGAGAATGGAGTCCTAAAAATTCCCAGGTAAGCCTTTACGATATCGCCACGCATAAGTACCTTGCGCAGCTAATGGCTGGAAGCTCGTCCATAAATTCGGCAGTGTTTTTAGCTTTTCGGATGCATTACTTCGCTGATATACTTTCTGGACCAGTAGATAAAACAGGAATTTCTTTTACGTTCTATACCAGTGAAGTTTTTTTTGCTAGTTTTTGTCTCATTTCGGTAACACAAATTTTGGTTTTGATATGCATTATAGTATAGACTCCACAAAGAAGCGTTTTTTTTATTTTTCCACGTCTAACTTGCCTTCTAAATGTTCAGACATGGGCAAGGTATGTTGCTCTAATAAGAAGTTGTTATAATGATGTTCTCTGCAGCACTTCCTCCATTCTCCGGAGAGCGAGAAAAGTCGTCGCGTATAAGTACATAGAAAACAATCAGTCGAGTAAAACATTAACCTGTTAACGGTCACCGCTTTTTCGAAAATAATTATATTATTGTCATGTTAAAATTGTAATATGACAGTAATAACAACGCTAATTGAACTAATAAACATTATAATATCATATGATGTTAACGTCCCTGTGGTACCGTCGTGCATCTACATCATATGGTGTAAGTTGCCGGTAGAATGCAACTCGTACAAACATCATATGATGTAAATAACGCTTAACAGGTTAAACAAGCCCATAACAATATTCCCTCAGCCTGTAGCACTGTAGCTCGTTCCCTGTGACATCCATTATTTACATTAGTTCAAATTATGTTCTAATTCTGCTAAAGTTTCCTGTAAATTTTACTGACTAGAACCAGTGAAATAATGCATCTCGAACTACTCTTTTCCTTCCTTCACTCTTGTGTAATTTGGAACGGGATTTCACTCGTATTTAACCATTCACTATTATAGATAATAAAATGCATTAAAAAATCTCACAAATCACTTCGAGAAAGGCATATAACTTTATATCTTATATTTAGTCATAGTATTGAACCCATATGACTTGCTCAACAGCATTACTTTGTCCACTGCTTGCTCGTACTTCCAGACCAATAGTTCAAACTTACAGTATTTCATGAATTTATACTGCTTCTTGTTCTATGAATTACTTCAACCAATTTACCGACGATGCCTCAATCTGAAATTAGTAAAAGAGTTTTAATTTTAAGTAGAACAGGTACATGGGCAGTCAGTAATTATCAGACGTATGCTTTTGAATTACACTTCATCACAGATACGCGCTTGCACTGGCGTCATTATCTAAAACAGTCACTTGCCTCTCTCAGCACCAGTGATAATTCATTCAAAGTTTTACTTTCTTCATGAAGAAAATCATTGTGATCTGTGCATGTGCCCCTTTTGTTGCAGCTTCCAACATCATGAAATCAGCATCACTAATTACACAAAGACGGAGCGTCAAAAATATTATAGGATAGAAACTCTGCATACCGGCGCGTAAAATGATAGTTGTATTTCAATTACTAAACTATTGGTTGATTTATAAGTACACTTCGAATTTTAGTGTCAATCATTGGAGTTGTTCGGGAATATTGTACGAAACGCACGCACATAAACATACGTACTCTTCTGTCTCTGGGGAAATATTAAAAAATCCAGGAACAAAATGCACCTGCTAGTCTCGACCGTGATGAAAAAACTGGTGGAAGCACATTATTTTGAACTCCATCACGCACTGGATCCGGTCCTTGCATATAGCATGGACTGAAAGTCATTTCTCTGTTTTTCACTGAGTCAAAGTCTTTTTTTGAATTCTCTTTCATATATTATTTACGGCGTTGTCGAGCAAAAAATCTCTCAACACCCGACTGTTGTCATACTCAAATTTTGTCATAGCGAGAAAAGAAAAACTCCGTCTCATTGGAGTTCCAGAAGTTATCTTTCAATTTACTCTCAAGACCCGCGCCCAGTCATAACCCAAATTTATCCGAACAAAGCCCTGGTTTTGACCACGGTCTCAATACCATGTCGCGTGGACGAGCCTTCGAAGCCAAAACAATATTTGCTCGTCCGATTCCGAGGAAGTCGAACTCGTGGAAGGCGTATTGTTCCAAGGAAGATATTGGGCGCATCAGGAGTTGCAATGCCCGGCATAACCTCCGCTGTATCCGCTTACAGCTCAGCAACACGGCATCTTGGCCTGCCAATAGGCCATTGGTCAGTGTTTGGGCTGCTGATATTCTCTGAGGCTGAGCACGGCTTAGCCGACGGTGTGTACCCGCTTTTCAGAGGTACGTTGCACCGTCGTACCACCGTGCTGTGTGTACTTGGTGGGGAACAGAATATAGACAATGGATGATGGGGCAATAGAGGAAAAGAAGAAATGACTAGAGAAGAGAGAGAGAGAGAGAGAAAGAGAGGCTAGAGGGCATAAAGAATTTTCTATAACTAGTTTCACATCGGGCTGTAATCCTCGAAGGCAATTTCGGCTACGTTTCTTTTCCCTCTTGCAAGGTAAAAAATACAACAGAATCGACCAAATGCTGATACATCAGCAATTGCATACGCTTGGAGAAATTCACAAACTTGAACTAAAGTAATAATTGATGTGCTGTTTGTTGGCTTCACCGACGAGTTGAAAAGAATATCATCCAGTTAATTACAGAGAAAGGCCTCAAACTTGGCCTACGTCAGGAACTGCAGTTCTGTTGCAATATTGGACGTAATACTAGAGGATGTCTTTGTATTCCAATTTCCAGTAACAGGAATCCCCACATCTTTCACATTCGTGATATTGAAGACCCACTAAATGATATCAACATTTGTCTCTGCAGGCCTGGATGAGTTCATACCCTAAATGAAATAGCTGAATCTTTTGTGCTGTGAAAATCATTTGTTGATAACGTAAAAAAATACCTGACTACTAGCATTAATGTACGGTATAGCAGAGCTCATCTTACACATCAAGAAATTTTTGTGTGAGAAATATTGATATAAATAAGTGATTCAAATGTTACCACATAAATGCTTTTTTAATAACCTTTGTAGAGAAACACATGCAAATTACACTGCTCCAATGAAAAAAATTGTAAACCGAATTTTTGAGAGCTTTCATTTGAAAGTACCTGCTGAAAACAACCATGATAATGAGCAGAGTTCAAAAGAGTTTGTGCTTTATGAACGGGATCTGAACCCAATAAACACAGTGAGATTGGACTCTATTTCCCTGATCACGGTAGCCTTCGTTCAGTTCATCTCTTCGTTTCCGGACCGAATAATTGTCGACGTGCACGCCGCAAAGCTCATTTATTGGACACATGATTGTCTATAACAGGGACAGATTGTCATTGTGTTTGTTCTAGCCAATCGGATCACCAATTCTAAACCAACAACACAGTTGCTGCCGTAACTGTTCTCCCTCTCTCTCCCTCGCTCGTCCTCTCTCTCCCAGAACTGTTTGGTTGCGCACCAGCTAACGCAGCGGCAAGCAAATAAAGCACTCTATGATCAGTCGAATGTTAACGAAAATTTGTCATTTTATGAAGCTCTCGAGTGTCTGACAAGAGCACGAGATCGACAACACAACCAGAGACATCTTTTCTGGCTTTGAATTTGTTATTAAAGCTCCAAATGCTGGCCGGATTCATGGTGAGATTTACTGCCTTAGCGGCATTGAGTTTGCTCATGAATAATGGGCATTGTAGCCGACCCCCGGGACTGATATATCCATTGCATTAAATGTGTGAGCATCGTGAAAAAATATTGGGATTCGCAACGTTATTTGTTATATTGTGCTGCAAAGAATATAGGTCGGGGATAGAAATAAAATAATTAAGTTGGGAATTTGGATTTGAAAGGAAAATTGCAGCGTGTGTTGCGTGGTAGAAAATTTATTCTTTAATTCCGTTTTGATAGATTTTCCCAGCTTTCCCAGAACGTGTCACTGTAAACTCTTAGTATACACGCACTCATTATTGGTCAATATTCAAGTCAATCCATTGATAAAAGTTCATTTTATCTCTTTTGTGCAGCAAGCAACCAGCTGCGTCGTGTTGGAGTTCGTCTGCAATAAATGCAACAACAAAGCTCTAGAAGCAGGAAGCTGGATAACCTCGCCGTTGTTAGAACTCTTCATGCAAATGACACCTCAATCTAGGAACGAATGACAGCGTGCGCACAAAAACTATAAAATTACACGGTAGTATTCTGTGTAACATAGAAAATCAGAACACATATTGCACATATATGTGTGTAATATGTGTAATATGAACATAAATATGGGTAATATGAACACATTCGTCAGTTTATGTAATTCACTCGGAAAATATTCAACTCATATGTCCCTAATAGATACAGTAAAGAAACGACTCACCTCTCTAAACTTTATTTAACAACTAAATATGATAGTACCAGTGGAAATTGTGCTGTTTAAATTTGACCAATTAGAAACTATTTTAACGACAAATGTAATAAAGATTTACGACGAACTATTGTATTTTAAAAGAATATATTTTATGACTATGTACAGAACTTCCATTCTGCAACTTATCCACCGATAACATGGCCTAGATTTTACCCGTGGAAATTGCACAGTTTAAAAGGTATAAAATTAAGGTTCAATGAAATAAAATGCATCTTTCAGTTTTACCCGTGGTACTATCGGAACCTGAATATTTTTCATTAATATCTATAAAACTTTTAATTGGATTTTTTCTACCGATATAATGGCCTTGTAGGAGAAGAAAGCAAATAGAGGGAAAAATTGAGTGTTTTATAGTAATCCGGCGCCTTTTGTATCCACAATATAATGCTTATAATACATGTATAGCTGTTCTGATTTAAGTTCAATGATTTTTCGTCTGCAATAGTTAGGAAGTAATGGAACAGACATTCACAAATAGAGAGATAGATAAAGATACACTGTCTATTATGTATGTAAGTAGAATATCCAACTCAGAAATCCCAAGTTAGTTTAATAATTCGACTTGACAATGTTAAATTAATGTTGGAAGCAGTTTGTTCCCTTATTTCATTGAGAAAAAGTCAATTCTCATTCCTACATTAATTGAGAAAATGATCGGCTCAACAATTTTAAGTCGATTCTTGAAAAATTAACGCTCTTTCTATTTCAAAATATCCCATCAGAGGGCAAAAACGTGGCATAACTCGGGCTGCACAGCACCGACCTCGTGAACTTTCCAATATTCAGTGACTCCAGAGGGTCCAAATAGCGCTGTGATTGCGAGCCAACACGCATTCATTCAAAATTTTTATGATCTTGGAAGAAGATGTAAGGCTAAAACACGAAGCACTGTTTATGTTACGTTCTCGGTAGCACGAATACCATCTCGCAAGACTTCAGACTGAGATATTTTAGCTTCAGAAATGTTTCCATGACTTGCGTCTGATGAGGACGGGCGGATGAAACAACCACCGAGAGCAATAAATTTAGCTTTCTACCTTAATTCTCTTCTTCTTCTGCGTTAGTACAAATCTCGGTCCCTTGACGAAGACTCTTAATGACATTATACTCGTAAATCTTGATTCGTCAGAAGGTTGTGGATGCTTGAGTGGCTGCTTGAGTCTGTATGTTACCTTACAGAAGATCAGCCAGAATTGAAGACAACTATTTAACTATTTGTCACACGTCGAATACGATATCATGCATGTGCGATATCATACATATACCAAGCATATGCAAAACTATTCCAAGTCCATATCCGAAAATTAGCTGAGATACTGAAATTTTTTAGACGTGGCAACAGCAGATAGATTTCCCATTTTAAAGTTATTTGCGTCATAAAATAAAACCTTTATAAAGTTAAATTTTAAATCAGAACCACAATCTTGAATTAAATTAAACTCTGTCATGAAATCATGAAGGAGGTACTTCTAAAGGGTGTCCCAAAAAATGTATGCATTTTTAAAATGCTTTAATTTGAATACTACTAGTATTCATACGATATCCATACTGAGGGTAACAATGTATTCAGAATACAAAATTTTAGATTTTACTGATTTGAATGAGACCTGTCCCAGCCTTCTAGCATCAGTAGTATTCAGAATACAACTTTTTAAAAGTATATTTTTTTGGGACACCCTGTATGAGGTTTTTACTGTTTGTCGCTTAATTTGCGACTGGACGGGGCTTTACAAAGGAGTTTCCACATTGAAGGATGTGCCGTGGGTATCCACATTAAAATGCTTACAATAGATGTATAGTCTACAGAATTTTGTCCTATATAAATCCTTAAGAGCGTGACAGAAAGACAGACCAAGCAATCAAGCAACAACAAGCGACAAACTGTATTATTATATCTAATCTTATACTAAAAATGACCGTCGTGTGTTTATACATTTATTTATTTATTTATATGTTTCCTGTCACGCTCTTAAGAATAGATAGGAAGAAGTTAGCACTTGCGGTCTTGGTTTCAGTTCACTGGTAAATTAATACACTCATTTTCGCTGTACAAGTGCACTATTATAAGTCATTTTAAAAAAAAATTAGAGAGATTCAGAGCCTTACATACTCGAGTCGGTATCGTAGATACCGAGTTCGGCGGGGTATTGCATATTACAATATACATACACAAGCTCGCAGTTGCTTTCAGTAATGCTGAATTTCTGTATCTAGGATATGACACGAATGGCTATAACTACTTCTATTGCGGTTCAAAAATACTGTATTCTAAGTGTTTATTATACACTAGATTTGCCATCATTTTTGATGGCACGGTTACACTAGTAGTGGAATAATTTTGCTCTCAGCATGATGCTATCAAATTATTATATTGTCATCAAAGTCTTAGTGCCGTAACTTCTATACAGCCTAGTCGTAGCCTGGATATGTACTACATATAGAGTGAGCAGGCAAATTTGAGTTCACATTCTCAAGCAACGAATTAGCTCTTTTTTTCGAACATGATTCGCCGTATCGTTAACACAGTGAAACATG
The DNA here is from genome assembly GCA_006783055.1 of Trinorchestia longiramus. Lineage (NCBI taxonomy): Eukaryota > Metazoa > Arthropoda > Malacostraca > Amphipoda > Talitridae > Trinorchestia > Trinorchestia longiramus. The sequence goes on from VCRD01006500.1 coordinate 23,201, forward strand.
TCTGGAAAAATTTGAGTGTTGTAGTTGTATTCAGAGGTTAGGAGGAGCATAAAAATTATTTAGCTAATACAAGCATCGTAATTTTACATTATTGGGAACGAATAGAATTGTTTAAAAAATAATTCAACTTTCGGATGATTAATCAAAAAATATGTTCAGCGTTTAATGAGACTCATCGTCAGTGAAATTTGAGAAGTTTACATTTATTTCTAAATTACCAGAGTCAGTAAGACAACATACAATAAGACAAAATCCATGGAGGAGAAGAATCCGAGGTTATATGGAGGTAACATGGAAAAGAGTTCGAATATTTTCCCTAGGTATGTTGAGTAACTCTTCTATGTATATTACGTTATGTTACCACTTCATCTGTAGATTTACATTAAGCAAAAGTACATCTGTAAGACGAGCGATGATTGCACTAGCAAAGATATGTATTTTTTATTAACAAAAAAGTATTACATGAAGCTTTTGTTGAGCTTTGTTGTCATGGAAACTGGTGGAGAAAATCAAACTGGTAATTTTTTAATATATGATTAGACTTACACTACAAACCTACAATTCTACCTGCAAGCCTTACTGCAATCATTGAACGTTACCTTCATGTGCATATATAAGCTCCAACTGACGCGAGTTGGAAAAAACAAAAAGAAGATATTTACGAGTTTATGGTCGGCAGTTCACGAAGAGATCAGGGTATTCAGAGGAATGTTGATGCACAGGATCGAATAAACTAGCTAACGTTAGTTCATATAACAGCGAGACTCGCTGCGTTTGAGGAGGAAAATGAAGCTTCAGTTTTATTTCCCCACGGACACAACAGCAGCTGCATCTGGAGCGACCGCTGGAGAGGCGCAAGTTGAGGCTATGGAACTACAAGGATCTAAGCTTTCGTAGCTCAGCCAGAGGGCCGTGTAGGTCCTTTGGTTCATGTAACGGTCGGGGGTTTGCTGGACCAAGGAATCATAGTTGTAATTTTGTGATCGTTCTTCCGCGTTTCTGTACTGTACGGTTAATAAGGTTTCTCATTCTTTTTTTGTGTTTGTATGCTTAATGGAAAATATACTTTGTGGATGTCAAACATAACTAGTTGAATTTTTGGTTTGACATTTGCTTGCTGTGGACATAACAAGGAACATTTTCGTATCGAGCTAACGCAGTATTTTATGTTATTTTTATGATCGTCTAACAATTTTTTTCCGACTTCCTATGCACGCACAGTTGAAATTACCAAACTGTTCGAATGTATGATCGATTTCTGATTACAATGTTTAAATTCACTTATATAAGTTATAAGTTATGCAAACCAATTGATTGCGAATAGTGTACTTTAACGTAAACTTATCAAAAAACACTTTCCTCTAGAATTTTGATCCCTTCTTTTCAAGCAAACTTTCGTTCCGTGAAAACTTTCAATCAACAAAACTTTGGAGAAACAATTGATGCCACCTGATCGCACGTGTCACGGTCCCCCTCGTGACACATGTGTCATAGTGTCCCTCCTGTGACACACGTGTCATGGTCTCTGATACTTTTTCCTTATGCTTATGATCATAAAACCTACCACATTAATACATACTATGTTATTTTAATTGAAAATTCTGTGTTAAAACTACACATTTGTTGTATATTTACAATTATTTATTGTTTGATTATTCATAATCATTTTTGAGGGCAACAAAGGTGACGTGTGTTTTTGACTAGTCCCTCGTGCCTGTCTTGTTCTCGATGTCACGTCAATTCACATGTTGTTTTATGATGAGTTTCCGGTCACTCAGTAACTTTTAACAAGATACAAGTAAATTTATACTTAAATATCATACTTTTGTGAACTTCTAGATATTTTTACTCATTTTCTGTTCAGTTAAGTTATTCCCAGTCAGCTAAAATAAAGTTTTATAACCCGTATTTTTAAAAAACTTAGTGTTAATGCAGATAGTAATTTATCCATGGTAAAAATGGATTTTGGCTTTTCATTAGATACTCAAAAACTATAAATACATACTGAAAATAAAGTATGACTCAAATTTGATGATAGCATCAAACAACTGTTAATTTGTATGTAAAAAGAGATCCAAAGAAGCACTCGTACTAGAGAGCAGCATTTCTACGGCAGTCTCTTCAAAATGTTGGAGTTCGTCTTATTTTAATGAGACTTATTTGATCTACTGGCAGGCGAATCTTCTGGAGAGTCTCATTCATTTCGTGGAATTTGAAATTCAAATTGAAAATCTAGAGGAACGTGCTGCAGGGAAGAGGGAGAACATCCCGACGGGGGCACAACTCTTCAATTTCTATTGCGGATTTCTCGACCCTTTTGATTTTGGCTGACGGTGGGAACGGTGACGTCCCGATAGCGGCGCCCAGTTGTGCATGGCGCTCGTTGCTTTAATTCTGTACTTTTAAGATTAGATACCCAAAATAAAGTTGTGGTTGTTGTGCGAAGTCTGAATCTGCCGTGCACTTTTAAAAGAATTACTTTTACTCATGAGGTGAGCCCGATACTAAAAATCATAACACATCAAGAAGGTTTACTCGAATTTGAGCCATTTCCTTGCCTTAGTTGCAGTTGTTTAGTTTCAGTGAAATCTAGTTTGAATTATGGTCTGTTTTAAGGTATTGCTTAGTTTAAGCTGTCACTTAGTTCGAGTAGTTCCTAAATTATTCGTATGCAGCTTAGTTTAACTAGTTTTCTACCATGAAGTTTTGTTAGTTCAAGGTAAAGTCAAATTTCAGCAGCATCTTGCCTATGAAATTGCATAGTTTAACACGTTACCTAGTTCAAAGTGTTGCCTGGCTTAAGGCGATTCCTGGTTTGAGATGATGCCTGATTTTAGGTGATGCGTGGATTAAGGTGACGCCTGGTTTAAGGTGATGCCTGGTTTAAGGTGATGCCTTGTTTTAGGTGATGCGTGGATTAAGACGATGTCTGAATTAAGGTGATGCCTGGTTTTAGGTGATTTCTGGATTAAGGTGATGCCTGGTTTTAGGTAATGCCTGGTTTTAGGTGATACCAGGTTTAAGGTGATGCCTGGATTAACGTGATGTCTGGTTTTAGGTAATGCCTGGTTTTAGGTGATGCCTGGATTAAGGTGATGCTTGGTTTTAGGTGATGCCTGGATTAAGGTGATGTCTGGTTTTAGGTAATGCCTGGTTTTAGGTGATCCCTGGATTAAGGTGATGCCTGGTTTAATGTGGTATCTATATTTGGGTTGGCCTGCTGTCGTTGAAACCTCGCTTTGTGTTACCTCATTGTAGCTCCATGCGAAGTGTATGGATTATTTCTTATTTGAAATATTTACAGAAATTAGTTAATTCAATAGAAATCCAGAGCTTAAAGTAATCAATTACAAATAAAAGTTATTGAAGCTCATTCCAACA